>JARHVA010004949.1:17500-140000 GCA_037957365.1 Torreya grandis | reverse complement strand
AGATGGAAAGGTGTATTATCTATTGAGGCATTTTAAGTATACACTAACATTTTCCACTTCCCTAGCCCACTAATTAGCCCACTAATTTGAGCTAATTTGAGCTAGGCATTTTAAGGATACCGTATTATTTAAATCTAATTAAAAATATGGTTGTTTAGATGATAATTATTTTTTTATTAGAAACACATCACAATACCTATTAATAAAAAATATATATAAATAAAATTATATAATGGTTTTTAGTAGGAAGAACATTTTTTAACATATTTTAAAATTATAATTTTTCTACATTTTTTGATCTCCCCAGCTTTTACCTCTATTGGAGGGAAATGAGGTTTTTTGCAAAAGAGGCATTTTATCATTTATTCACAGCTGTATGCTTTCACATTTTGTATAGTCTACCAACATAGTTGTAGTTACAAAATATTATGAAAACAAGATTTTGCTTATGATAATATGTATTTCAATGCCCTATTTCAAAGCTCCCATATTTTCAAGTAGTTCAAAGTGGCTTATTAGGTTGGATGTTAGTGACACTACAGTTAGATTTAACTTTAGAATGAACAAGGTCATATTTATCATTTTGTAATTTTTCCTTCATCATTTTCATTACTATTACATTTCAGCTAAAATTTATTGCATTTGGTTCAAAATAAGAAAGGAAAATCAAATAGAATTCTTAAAATAAATGTAATAATAATTACCATACTATCTATTTTGATGTTTAAATTTTCTCATGGCATTTCTATTTTTATAGTCTTTTCTAAGAGTATTTGGCTATGTCTAAGATAATTTTGTTGAGGGTAGCATGTACCATGTTTTGATATGAATATTTATTAACCTTAAAATAATTATAACCATAGTATAAACTCAACACATGATATTGAACCTATGGTTCTAATGTACGACACTATAGGTTTAAAAACTATTGGCTATTTGAAAGAGAACTTGTTACTATTCCCTTAACCATGCCATAAATACTTGAATATTATTGCTAATATGGAGAATATAATATATATGTTAAATTTCATGAAAAACTTATTACATTTGGCTCAAATAAGAAAGGAAAATCGAACAAATTATTCCATTTTTAGGCTAAGTAGATTACTAAGTGAATATATAGTTCTGATGTAGGCTATTATAGATTTTAAAAATATTAAGAAGTTGAAGGAGAGTGAATTATTATTCTATGAAAATTCCATAAATATTGAAATATGATATATTATGTGGAAAATATATTAGATCTGTTACATTTCAAAGAAAATTTATTGCATTTGGTTAAAAATAAGAAAGTAAAACTAAACAAATTATTACATTTTTTAGGTTAAGTAGATTACTAGGTGGATATATAATTATAATGCATACCAATATAGGTTTAAAACCTATTTAAATTTTGAAGGATGATAAATTATTATTCACCTGACCATGCCACAAGAACCTAAATATGATTGATAATGTGGAAAATATAATAAATGGATTACATTTCAAAGAAACTTTGTTTCATTTGGTTTAAAATAAGAAATAAAAATTGAAAATATTATTGTAGTTCTAGTTTGATTAGATTACCAGTTGAATATATATTTCTCATGCATTCTATTATATGTTTAAAACCTATTGACCAATTGAAGTATAATTAGTTATTATTTCTATGACCATGCCACAGATAATTGATTATGATTGAGAATGTGGAAAAAATCATACATGTCTTACATTTCATATAAAATTTGTTTCATTTGGTTAAAAATAATAAAGGAAAACTAAACATATTATTGTATTTTTATGATAATTAGATAACAAGGTGAATATATAGTTCTCATGTAGGCCACTATAGGTTTGAGATAATATATCTTCTTCCCCTGACCATGCCAAAAAGATTTTAATATGATTAATAATGTGGAAAGTATAATATATGTCTTATATTTCATAAAAGAATTATTTAATTTGATTCAAAATAAAAAGGAAAACTGAAAAGAATGCTCAAAATGCATGTAAGACTAATTACCATATTGTCTATTTTTAATTTTAACTATTTTCTCAAGGTATTTCTCTTTTTATAACCTTTACTACGAGCATTTGGATGATTCCAAGATAAATTTATTGAGAGGTAATATTTACCATGTTTTCATATGAATATTTCTTAGCTTATAAATAATTATAACCATATTGTAAACTCAACACATATATTGAACCTATAGTTATGATGAAATCCATTATATGTTTAAAACCTATTATCTAGGTGAAGGATAACTTATTCTTGTTACCTTGAGCATGATATAAATAATTTAATATAATTGAAAACATGGAAAATATAATTTATTTCTTACATTTCACAAAAACATTGTTGCACTTGGTTCAAAATAAGAAAGGAAAACTAAATATATTGTTGCATTTTTAAGGCTAAGTAGATTACCAGGAGAATATATAGTTATGATGCATGCTAGTATAGTTTTTTAAAATATTGAAAATTTGAAGGAGAATGACTTTTTATTCACCTAACCATGCCAAAAATACTTGAATATGATTGAAAACATGGAAAATTTAATAGACATCTTTCATTTCATATAAACTTTATTATATTTTGTTCATAATAATAAAGGAAAATATAACATTTTTTTGCATTTTTAAGTTGAGTAGATTACTATGTGAATATATAGTTCTCATGTAGGCCAATATAGTTATAAAACCTATCAATTAGTTGAATGATAATGACTTATTGTTCCCCTAGTCATGCCACAAATACTTTAATATGATTGAGAATGTGCAAAAGATAATAGATTCCTTACATTTCACAAAAATAATTGCTACATTTGCTACAAAATAAGTATGGAAATATTGACATATTATTTCATTTTTAGGCTATGTATATTAACAATTGAATATATAGTTTTCATGTAGGCCATTACAGGTTTTAAACCTATTGATTAGTTGAAGGAGAATGAATTCTTATTACCTTGACCATGCCACAAAGACATGAATATGATTGAACATGTGGTGGTAAAAATAATAAATATCTTTAATTTCAAATAAAATTTACTTAATTTGGTTCCAAATATATAAAATTGAATACATTTTTGCATTTTAGACAAAGTAGCTTATAAGAGAGTTAATAATAGAACCATAAACCATTAGAACCAGAGGAAAACTAAATAGATTGTTGAATTTTCGGGTGGAGTATATTAGAAAGGAGATAATTTTATTTATTTTAAATGACTATTAAACGCATTAAAATCAATTTAATACCAAAACCAAATAATTTCACAAAAATATGTTAATGGGGAAAAATGGTTGTTCAATTGTCATCTCCATTTCACCATTGATGGAATAAATTATTTTGGTAGACATGCTCAAATTTTAAGAAGCATATCTCATGATGATATATAACTAGGTCATATTGTAAATTTATACAATTGACATGTGTAAATTATTTTTATACCAAATGTAGTCAACCTCTTAAACATATATTTAAGTTTATCACCATATTTTATTTTCTAATTCAATCACAAATTCATGACAAATACTAAATCATTATATGCACCCTCCATTACACCCCCCATATTGATAGAGATATGGGGTCAAGGAGGATAAAATAATACATAAATATGATAAAAATAATGGATATATATTAAATTATATGGGTGAAATAGATGACATCACTAACATCTATATTTTATATATCCTAGGAGGTTGAGGATCCAATCAACCCTTGCTAATAAACCCTTTCCAATGTCAGCACTTTTATCATATACTTTTTTAAATACCACATGAGAGAATTACATCATGCCATATGGATTCCTAATTAAATGAGAGGACAATATTTTACCTATCCATGGTTTGTATGGCTCCCAACCATCGAGAAGGAAAATATTCATTCACCATGGTTGGGAGGACTTTGAACCATGGTGACATTATTTTTTTCCTAACCATGGAGATGATAGTTTTTTACCTCGCCATGTTTGGGAGGGATCCCAACCACAGTGAGGGAAATTTTTTCCATCTACATTGTTTGTATCTTTCCCAACCATGGAGAGGGAAATGTTTATCCTCATCATGATTGGTATCCCTTTCAATAATGGTTAAGATAAAGTTTTCCCTCTCAATGGTTGGGTGTCATAATAACCATAGAGATGGGGAATTTTATATAAAAATGGTTAGGAGTATTCAAAATAATAAATATGGAACATTTTTAACTTTCTCTAGTTGGGATTCCTCCCATTCACAAAGAGGACAAACCAAAAAAATCATATCCATGGTTGGAAGTGATCCCAACCATAATGAGAATTTTCATGTTCTCATAATGGTTATGATGGATCCCAACCATGGGGAGAGAAAACATTTTAATCACCATGGTTTGGATCCCTCTGAACCTTGGAGAGGGAAATATTTGTCCTCTCCATGGTTGGTATCCCTCCCAACCATGACTTATGCTCTCTAACCATCTTATAATTGGCCCTAGTTTTTTAATAATGTTATGTATGCATTATTATTTCATTTATATTAAATTTTAATTAAATAATA
Organism: Torreya grandis; assembly: GCA_037957365.1. Taxonomy (NCBI): domain Eukaryota; kingdom Viridiplantae; phylum Streptophyta; class Pinopsida; order Cupressales; family Taxaceae; genus Torreya; species Torreya grandis. The sequence goes on along the minus strand of JARHVA010004949.1, from coordinate 135,485 downwards.
GATTAATTAGGTTAGTGAGTAAAAATTTATGGATTTTGAAAGATAGGTCTCTAGATCAATCTATGTGAGACATCATTTTATTGATGGCCAATCAGCTATACAAAAATAAAATATTGAAATACATTAAGTATTCCATTAAAGAGGACTTGATAAAATGTAACATAATAGTGTTAATATAAATAGAGTTTCAACTAAAATAATTATATTATTTAAAAAAATAAAGATGATAGAATATGTAGAACCTAAATTACACCATTTAGTGTCAAAATTAACTTTGACATGTGAACCCCCTTCTATCCCAAATTTTAATTCAAGCTAACATAATTTCCCTCTAAATTTTTAATAATTTAATAATTATTAATTAATAAATTATGAACACTTTTAATCCAAAATTAATTAACAAATCTATATTTTACACCTCACCCAAACATCCTCCACAATTATCTCAACCATGTGCTGACTCATCCAACCACTTTCCTCAACTTCCTAAACCACCTAGTGAGTCACCTTTGATCCATTCAACCAATTAGACACTTTATTTATGACACACTCAACCAAATCCCTTTTATTCTCAACCTATGTAATTGGTCATCATCCTCATGGATGAGCATTAATTCTCCATTATTGATTATTTTAATAAATATAAACAATAAAATAATCTTCCACCATTCGATTGGCCACACAAAAAAATATAAATAGATGTGAAATCAATAACTCTCATACATCCTTATTTATTCTAATTAATTGGTGTAAAATTCTCAATATAATCCAATCTCACAAGTTTATCATTAGGATATATTGTTCCCACATCTAATCTTATGAACCTTGATTCATGGGGCATATCAAATCATGCAAGTTATCTTTGGATATATCAAAAACAAATCCAATCCTTATATATATCATTTCTTGGAGGGGAATAATTCCATAATAATATCCAATCATAATGTGCAATCATTATTTTCAGTTGGATAATAACATCCATGGGTCAATTTTGCATTACATCATCACTTTACATCTCTTCCCACATTGAGAGAACTACATATGGCTTGATATCCCAAAATGGATCATGCACACAATGGAATATGTAGGAAGTTATTATATAAATGTATTATCTATGGTTATTTTAGCCACTATCATCCATCCAAGTCATTTAATCCATATTCTAAGCCATTTATTAACTGGATTACTAAAAATATTTATCTATGCTTGTAACTATCAATCTTGTAAAATTTTATCACACATCTAAAAATTTATATTTTTTGTTTTATAGTATGTATATTACCATAATTGGGATATATAATTCCATAATCTTCTTTTTATACCCCTAAGACTGAGCACCATCCAAGCATGTAGTCTATAAATAAGAAATATTCTATTTACAATTTATTCTCTAGAAATTATCCGCTAGGGAAAATCATTTATACGTGTTTTAATATTACAAGTACATTTTAAATTTTAGTACTTTGGTTTATTGATTTAATTCACTTACCACTTCACCATTTCCACATTAACCATTTCGATTGTTCATACGTTTTACCACACAAACATTCAAGGGGGTATCATCACATTAATTTTCATTTGCTTGGGGCAACTTTTTATTTTAAATCAAAATGCTCTACTTTGTCTACTATTTTTTGAAATGGTATTGATTCAAAAAACCCTTTAAAATATGGTAAAATATATCCACTAATTTCAACATTTATTTTTGAAATTAACTTTGACATGCTAACCCTTCTTCTTTCCCAAATTTGAATTTTAACTAACATCATTTCCCTAAAAATTTGAAATAATTGAATAATTATTAATTAATAAATTATGCCCACTTTTTATCCAAATTTAATTTAATGAATCTATATTTTCCATCTCACCTAGGCATTCTCTATGATTATCTAAACCATGTGTTGACTCATCCAACCAATTGGTGAGTCACCTTGGAACCCTTCAACCAATTTGACCCTTTCTTGATGGCTTGTCAACTCTACTTTATTTTTAGCCTATGTAAGTGGTCAACATCCTCATAAATGAGGACTATTTCTCCACCATTAAATATATGAATAATTATAAATATTTAAATATTCCTCCACCATTTGATCGATGTCCAAAAAATATATAAATAGATGTATAATACATCACTCTCATCCATCCTTGATTGTGCTAACTAAGTGATATATAATTCTCAATTGAATCCCAAGAAAATCTAAGCCATCACAAGATCATTTATATACCAAAATTCTACCAAATTTTCCTTATATTGGATAATATTGATAAACCACATGTAGAGAGTAAAACCACATTGAATCATAATTAAGGAGGCTCACGGTACTTTGATTGTGTAAGTTTATATTTTAATTTCCTTGCATTTGTATCTCTATCCTTAGGTTGATTGAATTTAGATTATATTTAATTTGATAATTGTTTTCTTAACAAAATTTTCATTTGTGTATTCTTTTCACATAGAATAAATTATATGAAAATGATTGTAACCCAATGTTGTACAAATAATTTTACAACATATATTAGTAACGATACAATATGAACTCAAAAAAAATTTTTCAAGTTCATAGATATTAAGATAAGGTAAAATCATGTATATAATGTATTTTATCATGAATATTATCATAAAGTGGGAAAGGATGTCAAAAAAAGATTCAGCTACAAGGTTTTTTTCCTTCAATCTTGGTCTGAAAAAAAATATTTGTATAATTTTTTTATAAATTAAGGAAATTTTTGAAAGATTAAAAAAGGGTTGTTCATCATGATGAGAAAATGATTATAAATTCATGTCTAAATACATTGTTATTAGTGGATATTTTATCTAACTTCATCAAATATCACATGTAGATGTGTCTACCAACATGTCATACCTTTGAAGATATGTTTCACATGTTAATTTTTGTCTACCTCCTTCTACATTGAACCAAAAAAGGGTCCTTAAAAATATTAATAAATAGGTTGAATTAAATTTCACAACCAGACTTTTTTAAAATGTGTAATTTTGAATTTATAGATGTGTAATTTGAAAAAATAAATGACCATTTAAGATGCACAGTATATTGTACCTTAAAAATAAGAAGTGATTTGGGAGGTTATCTCATGACCAAGAAGATTACTTGATAATGAAATAAAATCCCACATGGATTATATGGGGATTTTAATAGTTTTGTGTCTAACACATAGGATATTGTCCATGTCCAATCCCACTAAATTTTTAAGTACCATTCATGATAAGTTTTATATAATGAATACATTTATCCTCCAAATGGTCAAAAAGTCAATTTAAGTAGTTGGTGATAGTTATGTTGAGGTCTCCATGATGACCCAATATACACCACTATATATCCAACTACCCCATTACTATTCATGAAGAAGCTAATTTGAATAAAATTTTAAAACTATTTATTCAAACTCATGGTTTAGATATGATTGAAGGTTCCTACCCTTTAGTCATCCGATATCAAGTCATGTATAGATTAACTAATACTCTACATCTAGTTGTAAAACATGGTCTTGCACAAGGTAAAAGCATGGTCTGTCGAGCCACTGAAGATAGTCAAATTGTACCAACTAAAACTATATTCTAGTTTGATTTTAAATTTCTAAAGAAATGGACTATTGATACAAACTTTATTTAGAAGCCTATAAAATCTTTGTCATTTGCCACATCTATGAAAGACTTTCGAGATAATGCCATTATAATATTTGATTCCCAATCCTCAAGATTAAAATATAATTTCCAAAGCCTTCTAGCCTTCATCATACAAAGTCTCCATCCTAGGAAAATCCATGATCCCAAAATTGATTCATATTTTTGTACTGACTCTTAGAAAATAATCAATAATCCAAATCCTCCAAGTATCTATATAATAAAAAGAGATTCTTCTGTTGAGAAATTGCTTGAAAATAGTAAAAGGCTTTGGGAAAAAGCAAAATTCATCTAGATGGAAGGAACTTCTAGAAAAAAAAAAGGAACAAGAGAAAGGCCACACTTGGAAAAATAATTTAGAAGATGAATCTTATATTGAAAAAGGATATCCTAAAATTTCTAAATTTAATCAATATTCTCCTGATGGAAAATACAGAGCTTGAATTTACTATTTGAGATCTAAAGATAAAAGCCTTAATCTATCATGTGAGGTTAAATTATTAATTGGAACAACTTGGATACTAAATGCCTAAATAATGAAGTCTCTAAGATACAAGATATTTTGTCTCAAGTTTAAAAATTGATAAAAAGCATAAATATATATCAAAAAGGAGAAACTGCTCAAGCCATTAGTAATATTCACAATCAATTTGTAAGCTAATATGCCCAAATAATACAAAAGGCTGATATTCTTGATTCATTAAGAAATGTTATTATTAAAGAGAAAATCCAGATTAGTAGACAAGTCAATAATATAGGAAATGGAATAAGTTTACAATCTTCTAAGATTGATCACATATAGTGAAACATAGGTCAGTTATCTTTAGAATCTGATTGTCTAATAAGAGAAGTATTAAATCAAGTTTCTAAAGTTTCTACCATCCCTAAAATTTTAGAAGATATAAAAGGATCTAAACAATAAATAAATCAACTTGAGCCTATGACTATCCACAATAATGGTTATGTCAAGAGTAATGAAACTTGGCAAGATGTAATTAATATCCAAAGGCAATCATTCAAAAATCCAAAGGTAGAAAGTTTTTCTTATACATAAATATCTCTAGATAATATTTTTCAAATAGATATGGCTGAAATTGAACCATAGGAAATAGAATCATATTTTATGAATCCTGATCCCAATGCATCATCCAGGCCTCACTTTGATTCTTAAATTAAAACATTAAATTTGAAACCATTCTTCTAGAAATTTAACTATGAGCCCCCCTGAGAGAAGAAAATAAATGATTCATGCTATATTAGCCTTTCCTCATAGTCATATATTTGGATTAATAAAGGATCTAGTCTTAGTTACCCAAGCTATTGCTAATGGTTTCATAAGAAATATTAGAGATTGGTGAGATGTTATTGGTGATGAATTTCATCAATATATTTATGTTCAGGATACCCTAGTTAAAAATTTGAATGGTTTTATATATTTAAAGTTTATTAGAACCATAAATAATGAGAAAGAAGCTAATAATTATAAGTTTATGAAATAAAAGCTATGTGATATGACTAGACTAGATGAATACATGTGCTATATGGAAAATCTATTTTACAACTCTATTGAAATTTTTAATCATGAATACAATCTTAGATATATTAAGACATCTCTTGAATATTTCACCAATATATAAGTTAGCTATGGGTGATCAACTAACTTCCATGTCTTTTGGAAGGATCAATTAGAATATTAGAGTAGTAAATGCCTAATTGTGTGCTGATAGGAAAAGGCATAAAGAAACTCTTAAGTTTCACAAGAAAATTGGTGATAAATTTTGCACTAAATTGGATGATAAATTTGGATGCATGGATGCATATAAATATAATAAATATAGAAAAAAAATATTCATGTCAATATCATGTACAAAAGTATGCTTCAACACCAAGTCCATGTAAATCTAGATATAAATCTAGGAAGAAAAGATTTGCTCCTAAAAGAATCTTCAGAATAAGAAAACAAGGCTTTCAAAAGAAACCTATTAAGCATTTTCTATGCCAAGGAAATCACTATGCCAATAAGTGTCCAAATAGGAAAAAAGAATCTAGGAAAATAAATTTCATAGAAAACCATGATCTCAATGAAGATGATTATGTTATACTCTCTAATGAAGTAGTTTATGAATCTGACATTGTTTGGGATTCAAAAGAAGAAGAATCAAATAATCAAGTAAATATAAATTTTGTTAGCACTAAGTCAGAATCAAAATCAAGAGACTATGATTCAGAAATTGGTTTTCAAGGTCATATGCTTAACACTCCTTTTTCTAATGCATTGTCCATATCTCAATAAATTACATGTCTAAAAGAGAAATTTTCTCAAACCCTAGTCTATATGATCTCTACAAGGATGTATCTACAACAACAAATTAATGCATTAGGATAGAAATATGATATATATCTTGTTAATGAAAAAAGACAAAAAATAATTTTCACAAAACAAACAAATCAAAGGCTCAATTCTAAGATATAAGAAGCATACCAACCTAATACTTATGAAAGAATATATTACCATAAAAATAGAATTAAACAACTTCAAAATTTTCTAGCTAGAGCTCAAAATGAATTAGAAATTATCCTTAAAGAAGAAGCATTAGTAGATGAAGAAGAACAACTATTTGAAAAAGAATTGGTTAATGTCACTAATGAGATAGAATCTAGGAGGGAGAAACCTATCAAATAGACACATCTAAAATACACTATATCTCATCTCAATTCAGAAATAACCCTATTTGTGAAATATAACTAAAATGGGAAGGTTTTAACATTATAGTCTAGATGTTTTGTTTGATACTAGTGCTAATATTTCCCTTGAAAGATATCATGATATTCCTTCTGTTATATGGTAACTTAAATTTCACAATTTGAAATTTAATACCAAAAATATTATTTTTGAATTATTTGTTATGGCTTTATTATAGTTCGGTGATTATATCTATCATTTTAAAATTGTTCAACATGAGATGCCATCTTATGATATGATGATAGGATCTAATAATTTCTCAAGCTTCTATCTAGGTACCATTCATCTATATGAAATAATTCTAGTAAATAAGTATTATTTATATAAAAATTATAGATATGAGTGAAAAATTCCTCTTAATAAGAAGCCAATAAAGCCTATAAACACTAGTTGGAATCATCAAAAAATAAATATTTGCAATTTTAATATTGACTCTATTATAAGTAAAATCAAAAGGGGTTATTGTTCTAAAAATCCTTTGGCATTTCAGTTTAGAAATGTGCATACTTTCTGAATACAATTAAAAATGGTTAAAGATAAATATGGTAATGATATTGAACTAAAATTTAAAGCACGTCACTCTGGAATGTCTCCTACTCTTAGAGAAGAATGCTTTAGAGAAATCAGTTAATTAAAGGAACAAGGATTAATTATAAATTCTAATAGTCTTTAGGATTGTGAAGCTTTCTATGTCAATAAAAGATTAGAAGTAAGGGGAAATACAAATATTAGTGGTAAAATATGTTCATTTTAATAAATATGTGGTTCTAGTCCAATATCCTATTCCATCCAAGGATGAAATTCTACAAAGAATTAGTACAAGTAAGGTTTATAGTAAATTTGATTGAAATCTAGTTTTTTGCAGATATAGGTATCAGAATAGTACATATATAAAATAGCTTTTATCACTCCTTTTAGTCAATTTTAATGGAATGTATTACCTTTTGGCTTAAATATTGCACCAAGCATTTTTCAAGAAATGATGAACAAAATATTTATTGCATACTCAGATTTCATAATTGTATATATTGATGATATCTCAATTTCTCAAAATCTCCTAAAGACCATATTCAGAATCTTGAGAAATTTTATCATATTATATATGGTAATGGATTAGTTTTGTTAGAAAATAAGATGTCAGCATTCAAAGATGAAATTGAATTTCTAGGAGTGACCATAAAATCTAGTGAAGTTGTTATCCAAGAACATGTTTGAAATAATATCAAGAATTCTCCTGATGTTATAAGAAAAGAAAATGTTACAGATATTTATAGGATATGTAAATTATATTGCAGGTTACTATTATAATGTTGCTCAAGATAGGTTATTACTAAACAAAAATGTTATCAAAAGGTCCTCCTACTTGGTCTAAATAAATGACTAATGTTGTCAAATGAATTAAGTATAATTGTCAAAATTTACCTCCTTTGGCTTTGCCTAGTAACAGATTAAAAATAATTGAAATAGATGCTTTAGATCAGTTTTGGGGAGCCATATTGAAATAAATATTCCCTGATGGTTCAAAAAAACCCTAAAAAATTACCTCTAGTAGTTTTAAGAAGGCATAAAAAAACTATCATTCTACTTAAAGAAATTTTAGCTACAATAAAGGCTATTCAAGCTTTTTTATTTTTTGTTAGATCTAAAAACTTTATTATAAGATCATATTTAAATAATTTTATGAGTATTTTGAGTTATTTTAAATAATATCAAAAAAGGTGATGCCAGTAGGTTGAGCAAGTGGGCTACTTTCTTAGTGGACTTTGATTTCACAATTGAATACATATCTAGAAAGAAAAATTATTTAATAGATTTTTCATCCAGAGAAGCCAATTCAAGATAATTAGCCATAATGATAGTAACTATCATATAAATAAGGGAATAATTTCATGAACACATTTGGAGATCAACTCCCTCAGTTGAAAAATAGCTAAATAATGAGATCAACAAGATGATCAGGAAATCATATGAAGCCTCAACATATTTAAATAATTATTAGCTAGGATGGACTTCCCAATTCCAAGAACTAGATGGTAAAATCTGGGCAACAGTTATTATGTTATACATGGAATATCATAGTCTTAGTTTTACTCGTGTCAATAATAATTTCAAAAATTTAATTTTGAGGCATGACTTTGAGTTTATTATTCAATAGTCTAATTTTTTGCCTAATTATGATCCAACTATTGATTTTTTTAGCTTTTAGATGAAATACCAGACTATCTTAAAGAATTTATTGAACACTACATGCCTATTAAATCATCTAATGATTTGAATGTTCATATTCCTGTAGATCAGATTCACAATATTTTCATTGTGCTTAGGATAGATTTCAAGAAAAAGTTTTTATTATTTTCAATTCAAAATCACTAGGTTAATATTCATGCAATTCTATATCCTACTCAACTAATAGTATCCTTTAGTCACCAAGAAATATTTACACTAACACCACTAGGTCATTCTATAGGAATTCTATGTCCTCTTTACATGCATGATGATAGTGATGATAGTAATAACTATCTAGACCATTATCATATGAAGATTTTAACTATTATCCCCAAGGAGAATATGAATTTAATGATGATGATTGATAATTAATTATGGGGTTTTTCCATAGTCATGAGTATGGGCATGATATCCTTATGTACTTTAGTGAACCTCACCACTTTCAAAAGTTGGTATACTGTTAGTCCTGTTGATAGATTATGTCAATTTATGGTGGACCCTTTGATCCACTATTTTTTATTCTTTTGTTTAGGATTATCAATCTCACATCTTTCTTATAACCATTGATATTTTCCTATCCATATATAAATAGGAGGAGCTCTTCATGTTGAAGGAAAGTCTTACTTAACGTCTAAGTCTATCTTCTAGAGTCTAGAAAGTGTATACTCTTTGCTTTCCCTTCATGGGAACCTAAAAATACAAATATTTATATTAGGAAGTCTATGTAATTATTGTGTCCTTCTATCTGTCGATGTCAATCCTACAATTTTGGTATCAGATCCATATTTTATAAATCTCATATGTTCTTAAGTACTTGTCTTCAATATCTATAATCCTTGATATATTAATAAAATACTTGCTTTAGTTGTTATTCTGTATCTTCTCTATTATTCTAGCCCAATACTCTATTGTCCATTTGAAAATACTAAAGGGAATGGTCTTCTAGGGGTGTGTGAAATCCATGATATAGACATGTTTAGTAGGAATGATAAGACACAATAATGGATGTACAAGAATATATTTGTATAAGCTACAGGTATTTCTAATAAATGCTCTCTTACAAACATATCACTTTGATATTTTTTCTCTATCAATGAATCTATTATATATATTAAAGATAGTAATCCTAGTCTAGAATGGAAATTACTTGCTCTTAAAGCTACTAAGGTTTATGATAAACAATCTCCTTTATACTTAATTTCTAAGACTACTATAAAGGTTTCTGATAATGTTATTAAGGTTAAATAGTCATAGGATTATAAATATCATCTCTAGATAGTTGATGTCTCTATAAAACAACTTACGTCTCAATCAAAGTATAAATTTCTCCATATTGGTGTTGTTACTATTGGCATCTTTCCTTTGGTTAGTTGAGGTCTTAATATTAGCCTTCTTACTTGTGTATTAGACAATAAACATACTTCATTCTTTGATTGCCTTTTATGGGAACCTTCAAATCAAAATATTTCTATTAAGAAGTCTATGTAATTATTGTGTCCTTGTTTCTATTGATGTCAATCCTATAATTCTAGAGAATCAAAATCGATAGACAAATGGACACAAAAATTACATAGACTTAAAAATATAGATATTTTGATTTGTAGGTTCCCACGAAGGGCAAGTAAAGAGCATACACTTTATGTAATCTAGAAGACAAACTTAGACCTCAATCAAGACTTCCCTTCAACATGAATAAATCCTCATATTTATAGATGGGTAGAAATATATCAACTATTATTAATAAGATGTGAGATCAACAATCCTAAACAAAAGAATAAAAATTTGTGGATCAAATGGTCAACTACACACTGATAGAATCTTTCAACATCACTGACAATATACTACCTTTTGAAAGTGGTGAGGTCCACTAAAGCAAATAGGGATATTGTGCCCATACTCATGCCTATGGATAAACCCCATAAGTAGTTATCAATAATCATCATTGAATTCATATTCTCCTTGGGGATAATAGTGGAAATATTATCATGAAAATGGTCTAGATAGTTAGTACTATCATCACTATCATCATGCATGTAAAGATGAGCTAGAATTCTTATGGAATGACCTAGTGATGTCAATGGAAATACCACTTAGTGAGTAATGATAAACTACTTCCATAAGGTTTCAATTAGCTAAACAAGATATAGAGTTGCATAAAGATTAACCTGGTGATTTTGAATAGAAAATAATTCAAACTCTATCTTGAAAGGTATCCCTAGTGTAATGAAAATATTGTGAATATGATCTAGAGGAATATGAAAATTCAACTCATCAAATGCTTTAATAGGCATATAGTTTTCAAGGAATTCTTTGAGATAGTCTGGTATTTCATCTCAAATCCAAAAAAATTCAATAAATAGATCATAAATAGGCAAAAACATACAACGTTGAATAAGAAACTCAAAACCATGCCTCAAAATTAAATTTTTGAAAGGACTATTGACACTAGTAAAACTAGTATTGTGAATTTACCTACATAACCTAATAACTGATGCCCATATTTTACCATCTAGTTATTGGAATTGGGAAGTCTATCCTAGGTGATAACTATTTAAATCTACCAAGGATTCATATGATTTACTGATCATCCTATTGATCTCATTATTTAGTTGATTTGTAATTGAGGGAGTTGATCTCCAAATGTGTTCATGAAATTATTCACTTATATGATAGTTACTATCATTATGGTTGAGTATCCTAAATTTTCTTCTCTAGATGAAAAATCTACTAAACAATTTTTCTTTCCAGATATGTATTCAACTATGAAATCAGAGTCTACTAAGAAAGTAGCCCCACTTGATTAACCTACTGGCAACACCATTTTTGACATTGTCAGAAGAATTAAAAATACTCATAAAAGTATTTAAATATGATCTTATAAGAAAAATTTTAGATCTAACAAAAAACATAAAATCTTGAATAGCCTTTATTGCAGCTAAAATTTCTTTATGAGTAGAATGACAATTTTTATGTGCTTGCTTAAAACTACCAGAGGTAAATCTATAGGTTTTTTTCTAAACAATCAAATAATATTTATTTGAATATAGGTCCCGAAAACTGATCTGAATCATTTATTTCAATGATCTTTAATCCGTTATGAGGCAAAGCCAAAGGAGGCAAATTTTGAAAATTTTGGTTAATTCTTTTGACAACATTAGTAATTTATTCAGACCAAGAAGGAGGATTTTTTGATAACCTTTTATTTAGAAATAACCTATCTTAAGCAACATTATAATAGTAACCTATAATATAATTTACACATCCAAGAGATCTTTGTACCATTTTCTTTTCTTTTATAACATTAGTAAATTTTTTGATATTCTTTAAGACATGTTCTTGGATAACAACTTCACCAAATTTCATGGTCACTCATAGAAATTTAATTTCATCTTTAATTGTTGACATCTTATTTTCTGACAAAACTAATCCATTATCATATATAATTTGATAAAATTTCTCAAGATGTTCAATATGCCCTTTAGGATATTTTGAGAAATTTAGGATATCATCAATATATATATATATATATATATATATATATATATATATATATATATATATATATATATATATATAATTATGAAATTTGAGTATGTAGTAAATATTTTATTCATTATTGCCTGAAAAATTCTTGGTAAAATATTTAAGCCAAAGGATAAGACATTCCATTCAAATTGACAAAAAGTAGTGATAAAAGTTATTTTATAATTATTTTATTCTACTTCTTGTATCTACCAAAAACTAGATTTCAAATCAAATTTACTATAGACCTTAATACTACTAATTCTTTATAGGATTTTATCCTTGGATGAAATAAGATGTTGGACTAGAACCACATATTTATTCAAAGGAACATAATTTACCACTAGTATTTTCTTTTCCCTTTCTTGTTCTGATCTTTTATTGACATAAAAAACTTCACAAACCCAAGGACTATTATAATTTATAATTAATCATTATTCCTTTAATTGATGAATTTATCTAAAGCATTCTTCTCTTAGAGTATGAGACATTCCAAAGTGATGTGCTTTAAATTTTAGTTCAATCTCATTACCATCTTTATCCTTAACCATTTTTAATTCTATTATGCAGGTATGCTCCTTTCTACATTGAAATGCCAAAGAATTTCTAGAACAACAATCCATTTTGATTTTACTTATCATAGAGTCAATATCAAAAATGCAAAGATTTATTTTTTATTGAATCCAACAAGTGTTTCTAGGCTTTCTTGGATTCTCCTTAAAAGGAATTTTTCAATCATATCTAGAATTTCTATATAGAGAATAATTATTTGTAAAACATGTTTCATGTGGTTGAATGGTAACTAGATAGAAGATTAATAAATTATCAAATCCTATCATCATAAAATAAGATGGCATCTCATGTTGAACAATTTAAAAAAGATAGATATAATAACCAAACTGTACTAGAACCATAGCATATAATTCAAAAATAATAATCTTGGTATTAAATGTCAACTTATGAAATTCATGTTGCCACATATCAAAAGGAATAACATGATATCTTTAAAGTGAAATATCAACACGAGTATCAAGCAAAACATCTAGACAATAAGATTTAAAATCTTCTCATTTGATTTGTATTTCATAAATAAGATTATTTGTGAAATGAGTTAGATCTGGCGTATTTGAGATGTGTCAATTTGAGAGGTTTACCCCTCCTCAAAATGAGATTCTATTTCATGAGTGACATTAATCAATTCTTGTTCAAATAGCTATTTTTCTTCATTTGCTAATGCTTCTTCTTTAAGGAGAATTTCTAATTCATTATGCACTCTGGCTAGAAAAATTTGAAGTTATTTAATTCTATTTTTACACAAGGCTATTCTTGCATAAGTATTAGGTTGATATGCTTCTTGTTTATTAGAATCAAGCCTTTGATTGGTCTTTTAAGTGAAAACTATTTTCTATCTTTTTTCATTAGCAAATTGTATAACATATTTATGTTCTAATTCATTAATTTATTTTTGTAGAGACATCCTTAAAGAGATCATTTAGAATGGGGTCTGAGCAAATTTATCTTTTAGAAATGCAATTTGTTGAGATATGGACAATGCATTAGGAAAGGAGTATTAAGCATATGAACTTGAAAACCAATTTCTAAATTATAGTCAGAAGATTCTGATTCTAACTCAGTGTGACAAAATTTATATTTACTTGATTATCTGATTCTTCTTTTTTTGAATCCTAAACAATGTCAAATTCATAAACTACTTCTTTAATAGAGAGTAGAACATAATCATCTTCATTAAGATCATGGTTTTCTAATAAATTTATTTTCTTAGTTTATTTTCTCCTATTTGGACACTTGTTGGCATAGTGTTTTCCTTGGGATAGAAAACACTTAATAGGTTTCTTTTGAAAACCATGTTTTATTTTTATGAAGATTCTTTTAAGAACAAATATTTTATTTCTAGATTTATATCTATATTTCCATGAACTTGGTGTTTGAGCATACTTAAGTACATGACATTGACATAAATAAATTTTTTTATTTTTCCTATATTACTTATATGTATATGCATCCATGCATCCAAATTGATCATCCAATTTATTGAAAAATTTAGCACCAATTTGCTTGTGAAACTTCAGACTTTCTTTATGTTTTTTCCTATTAACACACAATTGGGCATTTACTACTATAATATTCTAATTTATCCTTCCAAAAGACATGGAAGTTAGTTGATCACCCATAGCTAACTTATAATTATTGGCAAAATATTTAGGAAATGACTCAATATATCTAAGCTTGTATGCAGGATTAAAAATCTCACCAAAGTTATAAAATATATTTTATATATAGCACATGTATTCATTTAGGCTAGACATATCATATAGTTGTGATTTCATAAACTTAGACTTATTAGCTTCCCTCTCATTATCTATGGTGCCAACAAATTATGAATATAAAGAACTACACAAAGTTGCAACTAGTTGATCCTGAACATAAAAAGATTGATGAAATTCATCACCGATAACATCCCACCGATATTTAATATTTCTTATGAAACCATTAGCAATATTTTTCATAACTTAGATTAGATCCTTTATTAATCAAAATATCTGATTATAATCCCAGGATAATATGGCATGAATCATTTATTTTCTTCTCTCAGGGAGCTCATAGTTAAATTTATGGAAGAATGGTTACAAATTTAATGTTCTAATTTGAGAATCCAAGGGAAGCCTAGATGATGCATTTGGATCAGGATTCATAAAATATGATTCTATTTCATGTGGTTTAATTTTAACCATAGATATTTGAAAAATCTTATCTAGAGATCTTTCTGTATGAGGCAAACCATTTGTCTTTGCCTTCTTGAATGATTGTATTTGGAGATTAATTACATCTTACCAAGTTTCGTTACTCTTGACATAACCTTCACTATGGATAGTTATAGGCTCATGTTTCTTTTAATATTATTCAAATCCTTTTAGATCTTCTAAAATTTTAAGGATGATAGAACTTTAGGAGCTTGATTTAATACTTCTCTTACTAGACTATTAGATTTTGAAGATAATTTACCCATGCTTTGTTAAATATAATCAATCTTAGAAGATTGTAAAATTATTCTAGTGCCTATATTACTAACTTGTCTATTAATCTAGATTTTCTCTTTAATAATAACAATGATTTATTAATCAATAATATCAGCCTTTTGTATTGTTTAAGCATATTAGCATGTAGACTGGATATGAATTTTACTAATGGCTTGAGCAATTTCTCCTTTTTGATATAGATCTATGCTTTTTAGCAATTTTGAAACTTGAAACAAACTATCTTGTATCTTAGAAACTTTATTATTTAGATATTTAGTATCCAAGTTGTTCCAATTTAAAAATTTACCCTCAGATGACTAATCAAGAATTTTATCTATAGATATCAAATAATACATTTGAGCTCTGTATTTTCCATTAGGAGAATATTGATTAAAGTCAAAACTTTTAGGAAATCCTTTTTCAATATAGGATTCATATCCTAAACGATTTTTCCAAGTGTGTCCTTTCTCTTTTTCCTTTTATTTTCTAGAAGTTACTTCCATCTGAATGAATTTTGATTTTATTAGAAGCCTTCTATTATTTTCAAGAAATTTCTCAATAAAAGAATTTATTTTTATTATATAGATGATTGAAGGATTTGAATGATTGATTATTTTCTAACAGTCAGTATAGAAATATAAATCAATGTGGGGATCATGGATTTTTTTATGATGGAGACATTGTATGCTAGAGGCTAGAAGGCTTTCGAAATGATCTTTTAGTCCTAAAGATTGGGAATCAAATTTTATAATGTATTTATCTTGAAATTCTTTCACATATGTGTTAAATGACAAAGATTTTTTGGGATTTTAAATAAAGTCTATATCAATATTCCATTTCTTTGGAACTTTAAGATCTGACTAGGATGTGGTTTTAGTTAGCACAATTTGATTGTATTCATTGGCTTGACACACCATGCTTTTACCTTGTGTAAGACTATGTTTTAATGTTTGTTGTAGAGTATTAGTTAATCTATGCATAAATGATATTGGATGGCTAAAGCGTAGGAACCTTCAATCATATCTAAACCATGAGTCTAAAAAAATAGTTTTAAAAATTTATTCATATTATCTTCTTCATGAATTATAATGGGGTAGTTGGGATATATAGTGGTGTATATTGGGCCATAATGGAGACTAGTTTGGACTATGGCTTGAAAGCAAGTAGAGAATGAAGTGTGTCTACTATCTAATGCACAAGCAAGCATGCTAACAATAAGACCTCATTTGAAGAAATGAAAGATACCAATAGCAATATCACCAATATGGATAAACTTATACTTTGACATAGACTTAAGTTTTTTATGTGATTCCATGCCTTAGGGCTATGTAGAGGTGGATAGTTATTTTAGGATGTTATTTATTTATCTCAACACCTTTCTTTGCTACCTGTTGGAATGCAACTGACATAGTAATTTGATATTATCATTCTTGTAAGGTATTTTCTAAAAAAAATTTAGAAGAATCCTATCATCTATAGATTTACAAATTCTTAGAGTGGTTTTACATGGCATTTCAGAATCTCAAACTTGTGCATATTCCTCTTAAATTAATTTCAACTTCCTTGATATTCATCTAGTAGAGTGGTGTTATTGTTATGAGAGTTTTAAGATCTAATTCTTCCTTTAGATAGGGTGAAATAGTGAAGCTTAAGATGGGATCAGATATAATCTTAGAAATTCAATTGTAGCATTACATATTAATGTCAAATTCCTTATCTTTTGGAAGGATCAATCAAAATATTAGAGCAGTAAATGCCTAATTATGTGCTGATAAGAAAAAATATAAATAAACTCTTAAGTTTCATAAGAAAATTGGTGTTAAATTTTGTAATGAATTGGATGATCAATTTGGATACATGTATTCATTTAAATATAAGTAATATAGGAAAAATAAAAAGAATTATTCATGTCAATGTCATGTACAAAAGTATTCTGAGACACCATGTCCATGGAAAGTTAGATATAAATCTAGAAATAAAGATTTATTCCCAAAAGAATATTTAGTAAAATAAAACATGGTTTTCAAAATAAACCTATTAAGTGTTTTCTATGCCAAGAAAATCATTATTCCAATAAGTGTCCAAATAGGAACAAAGAATCTAAGAAATAAATTTCTTACAAAACCATGATCTCAATGAAGATGAATATGGTATACTCTCTGATGAATTAATTTATGAATCTGACATTATTTGGGATTCAAAATAAGAAGAATATGATAATCAAGTAAATATGAATTTTATCAGTAATGAGTTAGAATCAAAATCTTTAGATTATGATTCAAAAATTGGTTTTCAAGTTCATATGCTTAATACTCGTTTACCTAATGCATTTTCCATATCTTATCAAATTACATTTTTGAAAGACAAATTTTCTTAGACCCCAGTCTTTATGATCTCTACAAGGATGTCTCTATAATAATAAATTAATGCATTAGAATAGAAATATGTTATACAACTTGTTAATGAAAAAAGATAGAAAACAACTTTTATAGAAAATACCAATCAAAGGCTCAATTCTAAGATACAAGAAGCATACTATCCTAATACTTATGCAAGAATAACCTGGCATAAAAACATAATTAAACAACATCAAATTTTTTAGGCCAAAGCTCAGAATGAATTAGAAATTATCTTTAAATAAGAAGCATTAGCAGATGAAGAAAAATAGCTATTTGAATAAGAATTGGTTAATGTCACTAATGAGATAGAATCCCCTTTTGAGGAGGGGGAAACTCTCAAATGGACACATCTCAAATACACTAGATCTTAGCTCATTTCACAAATAATATTGTTTGTGAAATACAAATCAAATGTGAAGGTTTTAAATCTTATAGTCTAGATGTTTTTATTGATATTGGTGTTAATATTTTACTTGCAAGATATCATGTTATTCCTTCTGATATATGGCATCCTAACTTTCAAAAGTTGACATTTAATACCAAGACTATTATTACTAAATTATCAGCTATGGTTCCAGTATAGTTTGGTAATTCTATCTATCATTTTGAAAAAATTCAACATGAGATGCCATCTTATGATATGATTATAGGATCTGATAATTTGTCAAGCTTCTATCCATTTACCATTCAACCACTTGAAATAATTATGGAAAATAAGTATTATCTATATAAAAATTCTAGATATGAATGTAGAATTCCTCTTAAGGAGAAGCCAAGAAATCTTGTAAACACTAGTTGGATTCAATAGAAAATAAATCTTTGTAGTTATGATATTAACTCTATCATAAGTAAAATCAAAAGGGATTGTTGTTCTAAAAATCCTTTGGCATTTCAGTTTAGAAAGGTGCATAACTAAGGAATATAATTGAAAATGGTTAATGATAAATATGGTAATGAGATTGGACCAAAATTTGAAGCACATCACTTTGTAATGTCTCCTACTCTTAGAGAAGAATGCTTCAAATAAATTAGTCAATTAAAAGAATAAGGATTAATTATAAATTATAATAATCCTTGTGCTTGTGAAGCTTTCTATATTAAAAAAGATCAAAGAAAGTAAGGGGAAATAAAAGACTAGTGGTAAAATATATTACTTTGAATATATATGTGGCACCAGTCCAACATCCTATTCCATCCAAGGATTAAATCCTATAAAGAATCAGTACAAGTAAGGTTTATAGTAAATTTGATTTGAAATCTAGTTTCTGGCAAATATAGGTAGAATAACATGATATATAAAAAACAACTTTTATCACTCCTTTTAGACAATTTGAATGGAATGTCTCACCTTTTGGCTTAAAGACTATACCAAGCATTTTTCAAGAAATGATGAATAAATTATTTTCTGCATACTCAAATTTCATAATTGTATATATTGATGATATCCTAATTTTCTTGAAATCTCTTAAAGAGCATATTCAAAATCTTGAGAAATTTAATCATATTATATATAATAATAGATTGGTTTTGTCAGAAAAGAAGGTGGTAGTATTTAAAGATGAAATTTAATTTCTAGGAGTGACCATGAAATCTAATGAAGTTGATATCCAAGAACATGTTTGAAAGAATATCAAGAATTTTCATGATGTTTTGAAAGAAAAGAAAATGTTACAAAGATTTCTTGGATGTGTAAATTATATTGCAATTTACTATTATAATTTTGCTCAATATAGGTTATTTATAAATAAAAGTTTATCAAAAAATGCTCCTACTTAGTCTAAATAAATTACTAATGTTGTCAAAAGAATTAAGTAGAATTGTCAAAATTTGCCTCCTTTGGCTTTGCCTAGTAATGGATTAAGATGATTGAAACATATGCTTTAGATCAATTTTGGGGAGCCATATTGAAAGAAAGATTGTCTGATAATTTAGAAAAACCCTGTAGATTTGCCTTTGGTAGTTTTAAGCAAGCACAAAAAACTACCATTCTACTCATAAATAATTTTTAGTTGTAATAAAGGCTATTCAATATTTTATGTTTTTTTTAGATCTAAAAATTTTCTCATAAGATTACATTTAAAAGAAATTATGATTATTTTGAATTCTTCTAACAATATTAGAAAAGGTGCTACCAGCAAGTTGATCAGGTAGGCTACATTCTTAGCAGACTTTGATTTCACAGTTGAACACATATCTAAAAAGAAAAATTATTTATCAAATTTTGCATCTAGAGAATCAAATTCAAGGTACTTAGCCATTATGACAGTAAGTATTACATAAGGGAATAATTTAATGAACACATTTGGACATCAACTCCCTTAGTCATAGATTAGCTAAATAATGAGATCAATAGAATGATCAAGAAATTAGATGAATCCTCACTAGATTTAAACAATTATCGGCTAGGATGGAATTCCCAATTCAAAAAACTAGATGGTAGAAGATGGGCATCAATTATTATGTTATAAAGGGAAAATCACAATCCTTGTTTTAATGGTGTCAATAATCCTTTCAAAATTTTAATTTTGAGGAATGGTTTTGAGTTTCTTGTTTAATGGTCTACTTTTTGGCCATCTTATGATCCATCTATTTAAAAAATTTGGATTTTAGATGAGATACCAGACTATCTCAAAGGATTATTTAAACACTACATACCTATCAACTCATTTGATTATTTGAATGTTCATATTCATCTTTATCAGATTCACAATATTTTCATTATGGTAAGGATACCTTTCAAGATAAAGTTTGAATTATTTTTTGTTCAAAATCATCAAGTTAATCTTCATGCAAGTTTATATCCTACTAAACCTATTTCAACCTTATGGAAGTGGTTTACCATTACTCACCAAGTGGTATTTCCACCAACACCACTAGGTTATTCCATAATTATTTCATATCCTCTTTACATGCACAATAACAACAATGATAGTATTAACTATCTAGACCATTATCATGATGAAGATTTTCATTATTATCCCCAAAGAAAATATAAATTCAATGATAATGATTGATAACAAATTTTGGGTTTTGTCCGTAAGTGTGAGTATAGGCACGATATCCCTATTTGCTTTAGTAAAGCTCACCACTTTCGAAAGGTGGTATGCTATTAGTTATGTTGATATATTTAGTTAGTGCATGGTGAACCCTTTAATCTACTAATTTTTCTTCTTTTTTTTAGGATCATCGATCTCGCATCTTGCTAATAACCATTGATCTTTTCCTATCCATCTATCAATAAGATTTCTTTATGTTGAAGGCAAGTCATGCTTGAGGTCTAAGTCTATTTTTTAGAGTCTAGAAGGTGTATGATATTTTCTTGTCTTTCATGGGAACCTACAAATCAAAATCTTTCTATTAGGATGTATATGTAATTTTTGTGTCCTTCTATCTATAAATGTTGACTGATCCTATAATTTTGGTATCAGAGCCATCTATTATAAAGCTCATATGTTCTTAAATACTTGTCTTTAATATCTATAATCCTTAATATAATAATATAATACTTGATTTAGTTGTTATTTTATATCTTCTATGTTATTCTAGACCAATACTCTATTATCCATCTAAAAATACCAAAGGGAATGGTCTTCTAAGGGCATGTGAAATCTATGATATAGACCTATTTAGTAGGAATGAGAAGATGTGATAATGGATGTACAAAACCAAATATCTATATAATATATAGGTTCTTATGATGCATGTTCTCTTATAGATATATCACTTGGATCTATTTTCTCTATCAATGAATATACTATAGATATTAAAGAAAGTAATCCTAGTCCAAAATGGATATTTCCTACTCTTAAGGATACTGAAGTTTTTGATAAAGTGTATCCTTTTCATTTAATTGGTAAGACTACTATAAAGTTTTATGAGAAGGTTATTAAGTTTAAATAGTTAGAATATTATAAATATCATCTCCAGATAGTTAATTAAAAACTATAAAACAACTTAAGTCTCAATCAAAGTATAAATTTTTCCATATTGGTGTTGTTATTATTAGCATCTTTCCTTTGTTTAGATGAGGTATTAATGTTATCTTGATTACTTATGTATTATAAAATAGACATACTTCATTCATTTCTTGCCTTCAAGATGTAGTCCAAATTGGTCTCCATGATGGCCTAATATACACCACTATATATCCCAACTACCTCGTTGCTATTTATGAAGAAGCTATTTTGAATAAAGTTCTAAAACTATTTATTTAGATTCATGGTTTAGATATGATTGAATTTTCTTTCCCTTTAGAGATCCAATATCAGGTCATGTATAGATTAACTAATAATCTACATCTAGTAGTAAAACATGGTCCTATACAAGGCAAAAACATGGTGTGTCAACCTAATGAACATAGTCAAATTATACTAGTTGAAACCATATCCTAGTCAGATCTTAAAGTTCCAAATAAATGGACTATTGATAAATACTTTATTCAAAATACTAGAAAATCTTTGTCATTTGCCACATCTATGAGAGACTTTCAAGATAAATCCTTTATAAGATTTGATTCCTAGTCTTCAAGACTAGAAGATCATTTCCAAAGCATTTCAACCTCTAAAATACAATGTATCCATCTTAGGAAAATCCATGATCCCTGGATTGATTCATATTTATGTACTGACTATCAAAAAATAATCAATCATCCAAATCCTTCAAGAATCTACATGATAAAAAGAGATTCTTCTTTTGAGAAATTGCTTGAAAATAATAGAAGGCTTTTTGAAAAATCAAAAGTCATCCAGATGGAAGGAACTTATGGAAAAAAAAGAAAGAAAATAAAGGCCACAGTTGGAAAAATCCTTTATGAGATGAATCCTATATTGAAAAGGATTTGATAAATTTTTTGACTTTAATCAATATTCTCTTGATGGAAAATATAGATCTCAAATGTATTATTTGAGATTAAAAAGCCGTGTTCAGTCATCTTAGGTTAAATTCTTAAATTGGAACAAATTGGATACTAAATGCCTAAATAATAAAGTCTTTAAGATACAAGATAGTTTATATCAAGTTTCAAATTTTCTAAAAGGCATGGATCTATATCAAAAAGGAGAAATTGCTCAACCCATTAGTAATCTTCACAGACAGTTTGCAATCTAATATGCTCAAATAATACAAAAAGTTGATATTATTGACTCACAAAGCAATATTATTATTAAATATAAAATCCAAATTAGTAGACAAGTCAATAATATATGAACTAAAATAAGTTTACAATCTTCTAAAATTGATAATAACTAGCAAAGCATAGGTCAATTATGATCAAAATCTGATAGTCTAGTAAAAGAACTATTAAATCAAGCTACTAAAGTTTTTGCCATCCCTAAAACTTTAGAAGCTCTTAAAGGATATTAAATATAGACAAAGAAACCTAATCCTATACTTGTCCAAAGTGAAGGTTATGTCAAGAGTAATGAAACTTGGAAAGATGTAATTAATCTCCAAAGTCAGTCATTCAAAAAGGTAAAGGCAAAAATTTTGCCTGATACAGAAAGATCTCTAGATAAGATTTTTCAAATAGATATGGATAAAATTGAACCATAGGAAATAGAATCATATTTTATGAATCATAATCCCAATGCATCATCCAAGCCTCCCATGGATTCTCAAATCAAAACATTAAATTTGTAATGATTCTTCTATAAATTTAACTATGAGCCCCCTGAGAGAAAAAAGAAATGATTCTTATTATATTAACCTGGGCTCATAATTAGATATTTGGAATAAGAAAGTATCTAGTCTTAGTTACCCAAGATATTTTTAATGGTTTCATAGGATATATTAAAGATTGGTGGGATGTTATCGGTGATGAATTTCATCAATCTATTTATGTTCAGGTTCAAACAGTTATAACTTTGTGTAGTTTTCTATATTTAGAATTTTTTGGAACCATAGATAATGAGAAGGAAGCTAATAATTCTAAGTTTATGAAAGCATGACTATGTGATATGTCTAGACTAGATGAATACATGTGCTATATGGAAAATCTATTTCACAACTCTGGTAAGATTTTCAATCCTGCATATAAGCTTAGATATATTGATTCATTTCCTAAATATTTTTCCAATAAGTATATGTCATGCTTAAGGTCTATGTTCTAGAGTCCAAAAAGTGTATGCTCTTTGCTTTCCCTTCTTGGGAACCTAAAAATCAAAAGCTTTATATTAAGAAGTCTATGCAATTATTGTGTCCTTCTATCTATCAATGTCAATCGATCCTATAATTTTAGTATCAAATATTTAGGATCGATCAACATCGATAGACAAAAGGACACAACAATTACACACACTTAATAATATAAACCTTTTGATTTTCAAGTTCACATGAAGGGCAAGTAAAGAGCATATAATTTATGGAATTTAGAAGATAGACTTAGACCTCAAGCATGACTTAACTTCAACATGAAGAGCTCCTCCTATTTATATATGGATATGAAAAGATAAATGGTTATTAACAAGATGCGAGATCGACAATCTTAAACAAAAGAAGAAAAATAAGTGGATCAAAGGGTCTACCACACATTAAGAGAATCTATCAACATGACTAACAGTATACCATCTTTTAAAAGTGGTGAGGTCTATTAAATTAAATTGGGATATCATTCCCATACTCATGCCTATGAACAAATCCCATAATTATTTATCAATCATTATTGAATTCATATTCTCCTTAGGGAGAATAATGGAAATATTCATCATGATAATGGTCTAGATAGTTAGTGATATCATCGGTGTCATCATGCATGTAAAGAGGAGATGGAATTATTATGGAATTACCTAGTGGTGTTAGTTGAAAAGCCACTTGGTGAGTAATGGTAAACTACTTCCATAAGGATGACATTGGCTGAGTAGGATATATACTTGCATGAAGATTAACCTGGTTATTTTCAACAGAAATAATTCAAACTTCATCATTAAAGGTATCTTTAACGTAATAAAAATATTATGAATCTAATCTAGAGGAATATGAACATTCAAATCATCTAATGATTTGATAGTCATGTAGTGTTCAAGTAATTCTTTTAGATAGTCTAGTATTTCATTTGAAAGTGAAAAAATCTCAATATATGAATCATAAGTAGGCTAAAAAGTATACCATTGAATAAGAAACTCAAAACCATACCTCAAAATTAAATTTTTGAAAGGATTATTAAGACCAATAAAACTAGGATTGTGATTTCCTTATATAGCATAATAATTAATGCCCATCTTTTACCATCTCATTCTTGGAATTGGGAAGTCCATCTTAGGTGATAATTATTTAAATTTTTTAAGGCTTCATATGATTTCCTGATCATCCTATTGGTATCATTATTTATCTAATTTGAAACTAAGGTAATTGATCTCCAAATGTGTTCATGAAATTCTTCCCTTAATTCTGTGATAGTTACTGTCATTATGGTTGGGTATCCTAAATTTTCTTCTCTAGATACAAAATTTGCTAAATAATTTTTATTTTGAGATATGTGTTCAACTGTGAAATCAAAGTTCACTAAGAAAGTATCCCACCTGATCAACCTATTGGAAACACCTTTTCTAATATTTTTAGAATAATTCAAAATAATTATAAAATTATTTAAATCTAATCTTATGAGAAACATTTTAGAAAAAAACCATAAAATCTTGAATAGCCTTTATTGTAGCTAAAATTTCTTTGAGTATAAAGATTTTCTTTTTGTGCTTGCTTAAAACTACAAGAAGAAAATATATAATGTTTTTTTTTTATTATTAATCAATCTTCCTTTCAAAATGGCTCCCCAAAACTGATCGAAAGCATCTATCTCAATGATCTTTAAACCATTACTAGGCAAAGCCAAAGGAGGCAAATGTTGAAAATTTTGCTTAATTATTTTGAAAACATTAGTCATTTCTTCAGACTAAGCATGAGTATTTTTTGATAACCTTTTGTTTATAAATAACCTACCTTGAGCAACATTGTAATAGTAACCTGCAATATAATTTACACATCCAAGAAATCTATGTAATGTTTTGTTTTCTTTCAGAACATTAGGAAAATTCTGGATATTACTTAAAACATGTTCTTGGATAGAAACTTTACCAAATTTTATGGCCATTATTAGATATTCAATTTCATGTTTAAATAATGGCATCTTCTTTTCTAAAAAAACTAGTCCATTATCATATATAATTTGGTAAAATTTCTTAAGATGTTGAATATGCTCTTTAGGATATTTCAAGAAAAATAGGATATCATCAATATATACAATTATGAAATTTGTGTATGCCACAAATAATTTATTCATCATTTCTTAAAAAATGATTGGTATAGTCTTTAAGCCAAAAGGTAAGACATCCCATTCAAACTGACCAAAAAGAGTGATAAAATTTGTTTTATATATGTCATGTTCTACTACCTATATCTACTAGAAACTAGATTTCAAATCAAATTTACTATAAAACTTACTACTACTGATTCTTTGTAAGATTTAATCCTTGGATGGAATAGGATGTTGGACTAGAACCACATATTTATTCAAAAGAACATAATTTACCACTATTCTTTTTTCCCCCTTACTTGTTCTGATATTTTATTGACATAAAAAGATTCACAAACCTAAGGAGTATTAGAATTTCTAATTAATCTTTGTTATTTTAATTGACTAATTTTTCTAAAGCATTCTTCTCTAAGATTAGGAGACATTCCAGAGTGATGTGCTTTAAATTTTGGTTCAATCTCATTACCATCTTTATCTTTAACCATTTTCAATTTTATTCTTCAAGTATGCACCTTTCTAAACTAAAATTCCAAAGGATTTTTAGAACAACAATCCCTTTTGATTTTAATTATGATAGAGTCAATATAAAAACTATAAATTTTTATTTTCTCTTGAATCCAACTAGTATTTACAGGCTTTCTTGGCTTCTCCTTAAGATAAATTTTGCACTCATATATGGACTTTTTATATAGAGAATACTTATTTTCCATAATTATTTCATGTGGCTAAATGGTAACTAGATATAATCTTGACAAATTATTAGATCCTATCATCATATCATAAGATGGTATTTTATGTTGAATAATTTTAAAATTATAGATATAATCACCAAACTATATTGAAACCAAATAAAATAATTCATGAATAACATTCTTGGTATTAAATGCTAACTTGTGAAAGTTAGGTTGCCACATATCAGAAAGAATAACATGATATCTTGAAAGTGAATATCAGCACCAATATCAAGTAAAAAATCTAGACTATAATGTTTAAAACCTTCCCATTTGATTTGTAATTCATCACTGACAACATCCCTCCAATATTTAATATTTCCTATGAAACCATTAGAAATAGCTTTGGTAACTAAGACTAAATCTTTTCTTAATCCAAATATCTAATTATGATCCTAGGATAATATATCATGAATCATTTCTTTTCTTCTCTTAGGGTGATGAAAGTTAAATTTTTAAAAGAATGGTTGCAAATTTAATGTTTTGATTTGAGAATCCAAGGGAGGCCTGGATGATGCATTGGGATTAGGATTCATAAAATATGATTCTATTTCTTATGGTTTAATTTTAACCATAGCTATTTAAAAAATCTTATCTAGAGATCTTTCTATATCATGGAAACATTTTGCCATTGCCTTTTGGAATGACTATCTTTGGAGATAAATTACATCTTACCAAGTTTCATTACTATTACCATAACCTTCACTATGGATAGCTATAGGCTTAGGTTGATGTGTATGTTGTTTAGATCCTTTTAGAGCTTCTAAAATTTTAGGGATGGAAAAAACTTTAGGATCTTGATTTAATACTTCTCTTAATAGACTATCAAATTATGAAGATAATTAACCTATGATTTACTGGATTTGATCAATCTTAGAAGATTGTAAACTTATTCTAGTGCCTGTATTACTAACTTGTCTAATAATTTGGCTTTTCTCTTTAATAATAAAAATTCTTTGTGAATTAGAATATCAACTTTTTGTATTGTTTAAGAATATTGGCTTGCAGATTGGCTCTAAAGATTACTAATGGCTTGAGCAATTTCTCCTTTTTGATACAGATATATGCTTTTTAGAAATTTTAAAACTTGAGACAAATTGCCTTGTATCTTAGAGACTTTATTATTTTGGAATTTAGTAGCCAAGTTATTCCAATTTAATAATTTAACCTTAAGATTATTGATCAAGACTTTTATTTTTATATCTCAAATTATACATTTGAGCTTTGTATTATCAGGAGAATATTGATTAAATTCAAAACTTTTAGGAATACTTTTTTAGTATAGGATTCATCTTTTAAGGGATTTTTCCAAGTGTGTCCTTCCTCATCTTCCTTTTCCTTTCCATAAGCTCCTTCCATCTGGATGACTTTTACTTTTTCCAGAAGCTTTATGTTGTTTTCAAGCAATTTCTCAATAGAAGAATCTCTTTTAATCATATGGATGTTTGAAGGATTTGGATGATTGATTATTTTTTGATAATTAGTACATAAATATGACCAAATATGGGGATCATGATTTTTTCTAAGATGGAGACATTATATGTTGGAGGATAGAAAGATTTTAAAATGCTCTTTTATTCCTAAAGACTAGGAATCAAATCTTATAATGGCTTTATCTTGAAAGTCTTTCATAGATGTGGTGAATGATAAATATTTTGTAGGCTTCTGAATAAAGTTTGTATTAATAGTCCATTTCTTTGAAACCTTAAGATCTAACCAAGATATGGTTTCAACTGGCATAATTTGACTGTGTTCATTAGCTTGGCACACCACACTTTTGCCTTGTGTAGGACCATTTTACTGATGGATGTAGAGTATTAGTTAATCTATACATGACTTTATATTATATGGGTAAAGGGTAGGAACTATAGAGAGAATTACAAAACAAGTTAGTTAAGCATTAGTCCACAAACCATGAAACATGCATAAAGAACTAACTAATCAAGCCTATCTATTCCTATGGGAATTACAAAGAATAACAAGAAACAAATCAAAAAAGCAATCACCATATCACCTTCCCAAATGAATTAACCATACCTATTTGGCTCAAAAACATTTTCTCCCTTGACCAAGCATCCTTGTCTTTGTCAACAATGGTGGTAAGCTCCTCCAATGCCTTAAGAACTCTCCACAAAACCTGGGCTCTTAATGTGGAATCACTAAACTAGCCTATCAATGAAACTTTGTATAAATACTTTAGCATTATAACTTTGTAATGATCAAGCTTTAAGGATATTTAAGCATAATAACCTTGCAATAGAATAGATTTGAAATGATGTTTATAGCCACTCTATTTATAGATTTTTAAGATTGGTCAAGATCAACCATGACCATCCATCTCAAGATTGAGATGTGTGGCCATGGATAATCCCAATATTTGGAATTAAATCTATAATTATCTTCATCATGACCTTGAAAGAAGGGGCATTGAAGAGGCATGGGTGACCCATAATCCTGATATTTATGGTATTTATGGCCTAGGGATGTCTTCTCAAGAAATGATGTCACCTAATGATGTAGTTAATAGGAATCAATTTTCAAAAATAAATATTCAACAACTCTCATGGAAGCTTGAAATACATGTTACCTAGATGCCTAATTCCATATCATGAGTTGAGGTTTTGAAAAATGTTCTTGAGAATCATTCATCGAAGCTGATGTTGATGTTAATACTTTAAGACCTAAGCACAAAGTGTTTGCTATAGAAAAATAAATTAGGCATCATAAGTATGAATAACTTAGAATGTCATAAGATTCCAATTATACTGAGCCAGTTCAAATGTGAATATCTATAACTAAGGATAATGGTAAATAATGACCAAAACTAAAGTTACAACAATTTACATTTAAATTAAAAAATAAAAATAAAGAAAAAGATAAACATAAATGAACCTAACTTGGAATCAAGATATGATCTTAATTAGGAATAAAATGTTTAAAAATAAAATTCAATAACATCTTAACGACATGAGACCAAGATATGAATAATCAAGATCTACGTAAATGATGAAGGCATTCTCGAATGCAAAAGAGAAAAGCAAAATTAAACAAAAAAACTTGATGCCAACAACAATCAAATAAAAAAAATGATCCCAAAATAATGTAATAACATAAGATCATGATATAAACAATCAAGATCCATGTGAATCATCAAGATGTTCTGAAACACAAAAGAGATAAGATAAAACAAATAAGGAAACACGAGACCAAGATGAGACAAGATAATAAAAAGAGAAAAAGAGAAGAAATAAAAGGAGAGGTGTGAAAGCACAAAAAAACACCAAGAAAACTCAAATAAACACACAAACAAAAACTAAGTTAGTGCAGTTTAAAGACAAATGTTAATGTATGTGCAATAGAGGTGTTACTTTCCACCACATCATAACATAGAACAATGACATGATAATTTTTACCTAATTAAAGAGGAACAATGATAGAAGAAATGGGGAAAGAGAAGAAATGAAATGGGTTGGTTAAGCTGATTCTAGATGTATAAAACAAGTGGACATTGCCTACATAGTTCCATGGATGCATGTTCTAACATGAACTTCAGGCCAAATGTATTTCTCCTAGGAAATGGGATTGAATAAAAATGATGATCAGACCAACATTATTAATTTTATAGAAGAAATGGAAGATATGATAAACAAATGAGAATGATCTAGTAAACAAGAAGCTGATGAGACGAGAAAGAATGATCTTGTAAAATGGAAAGTGCATAGAACAAGATGAAATGAACTAGTGTTTCTATGCTTGCAAAATGACAAGAGTACTCAAACTTAATAGTTGTTCACAAAATGGCAAGAGCATTCAAACTTAACAGTTGCTCAAAAAATAATGAGAGCATGGGATGGTGGAATAGGAATGTACAAATGTATAGGAGAATGAGAAAATGTTTTTTTTATTTTGTGGATCATGTT
This sequence comes from Torreya grandis, assembly GCA_037957365.1. Classification (NCBI taxonomy): domain Eukaryota; kingdom Viridiplantae; phylum Streptophyta; class Pinopsida; order Cupressales; family Taxaceae; genus Torreya; species Torreya grandis. The sequence continues at coordinate 105,021 of JARHVA010004949.1, read as the reverse complement.
CTAATGTTTTTGGTATTTTCAAAGTATTTCTAATGTTTTTAGTGTTTTGGGATAAAAAATGCACAAGGTGGGACCATCTAGTTAAGGAGATGCACGTCCTAATAGTAGAGGTTCCAATAAGATAGCTAATCCAGTTGCAATAGACCATGCTTACAAATCAGTGAGAGTGAGGACCTTGATAAAACAAGAAAGCAATAGAATACTTGTACTAAAAATATGTAGCCATTCACCTATTGGAAGTTACACAACACTATCCTGGCTAAACTACTTTATAGAACCATTGCTAAAGATGTTCATAATGCTTATGAGACATAATTGAGATAATAATTTGTCAAGGGAGAAAAGTGTTTAAGCTCATAACATGTCCTAGACAAAACAAATAATATACCTCTCAAAGATAGAAATTCAGAATGGGATGGAAAATGTCTTCAGAGTGCCAAAATATCAAAGCCTTTACCATTGAGATTCATGAAAAGTGGACTAGGGTAGTATAAAATGTGATCAAGGTAAGTTAAAAGGGTGGGATAAAATTATGATAGCATAAGTTACCCCTAAGTTCGGGGTCTTATAGATAATGGTTCAAAGCTATTCATGCATAAAATCTCTTAAGGTGTATGATGTTCATGGGATTTGAAATCTATTCACCATTAGGTTTAGCCAATCGATATGCTCTTGATCCATTGCCTTGTGGGTTATATAGAGTGGATTTATTATGCTTGATCTTGAATTTTGCACAAAGAGCTTTCACATCTTAGTTTACAAAGGATCTACCATTATCAGATATAATACAGGTTTGGATGTCATATCGATAAATGATATGGTAATGAATGAATTTGGCTATTTCTTTCTTGATAACATATGTGAGAGGAATGGCCTCAATTCATTTGTTAAAGTACTTGATTTTGGTCAAAATGTACTTGTGGCCATTTAAAGATGTTGGGTTAATTTTCCCAATGAGATCAAGACCCCATGTTGAGAAAGGCCATGGTATTGTAATTGGTTGTATCAAGTTGCCATGTTGCTAACAAGGAACACACTTCTTTACATACTTACAAGCATCTATCTCGATTTAGGCCAATAATAGCCTATTCTGAGAAGTTTCTTTGCTAAGACTACACCATTGGTATGGGCCCCACACATTCGTTCATGAACCTCCTTAAGTGCCAGCTTGGAGTCTCCCAAAGATAAACAATGAATAAGTGTTCCATGATAGATTTTTTAATAAATCATGTTGTCAAGGAGGATATAACATGTTAGGTGATGAAGGAAAAGGTTTTTTTGGTTATTGGAAAGGTTAGCAGGAAAGACATGGCTATGGAAATAGTTATAAAAATCTTGGTACCATGGTAGCTCAAGTGAAAGATTATGATCAACAATAGTGCATATCCTATCTAAATCTGATAAAAAATATACTAGTTGAAGAATATTTTCAATTAGGAATTGATACTCTTTAGCATTGTCATTCATTTAAATTATGGATCTAATTGTTACCATGGCATTGGTAGACTTGTTGCTGACTCGTGGAACTTGCTCAAACTATAGAGATTTAAAATGTCTTTTAAGGTTATCAAAAAAATTCTTGTAAAGGACAAGTTTATCATCTCTTATTTGATACTGATTAGTTGTCTAATTTATGATTAACTATGAATCTCTATAGACCTTTAAGCTTTGTATACCCCATTGTATGGCAAGATAGAGCCCTGCAACCGATGCCTCATATTTGGCCATATTATTTGTACACTAAAATTGTATATGAAAGGCTTTGGGGATCAAGTTACCTTATGGTGTTATCAAAAATATCCTAGATCCAGCTCTTCAGGATGTGAATTATCCATAAAAATAGAGTGTCCACTATTCAAGCTCTTGTGATGCTTGTTCTATCGTCATGATAGAATCATCTGGAAGGTCAAAGTTGAGAGGTTGAGTGGCTATAATAGGATCTTATGCAAGTTGATTTGTAAGAATCTACCCTTTGATTACCTTCTAATTTTGGTATTCAATGTCAAACTCATTGAGGGTATAATCCATTTAACCATGAGTCCTTGGAGAGCTGCTTTAGATAGTAGGAACTTGAGAGGATCTACCTTGGAAATAACAAAAAAATTGTTATTTAGAATATAATGTCATAATTTTTGAGTGGTGAACACCATAGCTAAACATGCCTTATCAACAGGCATATAATTATGTTCATAGACTACCAATGTATAGCTTAATTAATAAACCATGTGTTCCTTACCATGATCATCATGTTGATCCAAACGTTCCCCTAGTTCATATTCTATGGCCAATATGTAAAGAAGTAGTGGTTTTCCTTATGTTGGAGGGTGTAAGATCGATGGATTGGCCATGTATTTTTTAAGCTTTGAAAATGCTATCTAACAATCTTCATCCCACCAAAATGTCACCCCTTTATTTAAGAGATGGGTAAATGGGTGGCACTTATCTGCCAGTTGAGAAATGAACCTACATATAGACTAGATCTTGCCTTGGAGACCCTTTAACTATTTAATATTATTGGGTGGAGGCATTTCCATAATAGTGGTGACCTTTGTAGGGTTGAATTCAATTCTTCATTATGATATAATGAACCATATAAATTTTATTGATCTGACTCCAAAGACACATTTCTTCGGATTCAAGTAGACTTTATATGCATGAAGCCTCTCAAATATTCTTCATAGAATGTCAAGTAATCTACATCTTATTCTTGATTTTGCTAGTATATCATCAACATAGTCCTCAACAATGTTATTCATCATGTCATAGAAGATGATAGTCATTTCATGCTGATATGTAGCTCCAATATTCTTCAAACCAAATGGCATGACTTGGTAAAATAATGTTTACCATGGAGTGGTGAATGTAGTCTTATGTTGATCTTCAGGGGCTATCTTGATCTGATTATAACAAAAAAAATCCATCCATTAAGGATATCATCTCATACCCAATAGTGGAATCAATAATCATGTCAATGTTGGGTAGAGTAAAATCATCTTTGGGACATGCCTTGTTGATATCATAAAAATTAGTACAAACACATATGCCTGGGGTCTTTTTACTTACTGGCACTATGTTAGAAATCCATTCAGAGTAGTCTAGTGGTTTGATAAAATTGGCTCCTAGAAACTTCTCCAACTTGGCCTTAACCAATAGGGTGATGTGAAGATGCATCTTTCTTAACTTTTACTTGAATGGTTTAGCATCAGGGTGAACAACTAGATGATGTACAACTAAATCTAGATCAAGGCCTAGCATGTCAAAATATGCCCATGCAAAGATGTCTATCTAATCCTTAAGAATGGATATAATATGATCACGTTATACTTTAGTAAAGGAAGATACAAGATAAACATTTTTGGGGTCCTCATGGGTTCCTAAATTCACTTTTTTTTGCGCTCTCTATAAGGAGCATGGATCCATCTTCTAGAATTGTAGGCAATGTATGGTCATGACCATCTTATTTTGTTATATCTTCTTTTTATTCTACCCAAAGATCTAGATAATATGAAGAATTAAAATCTACCCTCTTAGGTAAAGGCCAATTGTCAAAGACCTCTGGAAACTCAAGATCAAAACACTCAAATATTTTATGTTGTTCTGAAGAGATGCTTGTACTAGCTACAAAACTTGGGCTAGATAGACTTTCTATGTCCTGAGGGGATGAGCAAACTTTCTCGCCTGGGAGCGCCTAAAATAGGTTTTTAATTAAAGTCTTATCTCTTTCTTTAATTTTTCCCTAATAAAGTACCTCAAAGAGGTTTTCACTTAAAGATCTTGATTTTTGTTATTTATTATGACAAGAAAATTTGCCTGCTCTCTAAAGTAGGAAGAAGAATTCAATGAAACATCAAAACTGTATTTATGATCCCCAATGGGGAATGTATCTCATAGGCCCATGTATTATGCAATTGATTCTTCATTTTTAAACTCATTGAGGCATATGACCAAATTTTGTTGATCCCAATCTATGAGTTCAAGATGGTAAAGGCATAGGTTATAATGAGGGTTTGCTTCATGATGGGAACTGCCAATGACAAAGATATAATGTCCTACTTTAAGAAGGGAAGCACCATAAGGATTGGTTTTTGCTTCATGATGGGAAGATCCAATAGGTATTATGGTCCATATGGCATTAGAATCAAACAAATTTGAATCAGTAAGCTCATCAAAAAGGCTATAATGTGACATTGCATCATTGTTAGGAGTCTTGTTACCAGTCACTTTGAAAGAATCACTATCAAATGTTATGAGGTCATCCTCTAGTGGTTTAAATCTAATACTATGATTCTCATTGACAACTCTAGCTAATAAGGGCTCTAAATTTCCTTATGCCTAGGGGCCAAGGCCTTTCCTTGTATAGTCAAGATGATCCATTATCTTGTTAGGGATAGGATACTTTGGATTCTGAAAACCATCCACAAGGCCTTTAGAATATAACCAATCTCCCCCGATAAAAGCCTCTCAATCTTTCTTTAGTTCAATTGTAGGTACAAAAACCATAGGAGGTTTTGGTTACTTCTTCTTTGGTTGCTAAATATGATCAGGTCTATTATGAATCTGGGAAGTTTTAAGCTTATCAAATATTTTAAGGGATTTTGGTAATTTTTCAATATGGAGGACATCCTTTAGATGTTACATGGAAATGTTTGCATCTTGAATAATCACCTACTTGGCCAAAGCTACAGGAAATGGGTTAGTTGAGGTTGAGGCTAGATCACTAGGGTCTATACAATTAGATGGAGATGGATGAGAAATGATGGCTTTATTCTTCTTTGTAATGAATTTAGAATCTGGGGAATAGTTATAATTTTAAAACTGTGCTTTAAGATGTTTACAATACTAGTATGGTTGTTGATTAGGGGGAATAGTAACCTTGATCCCATCATGGGGAAACTTAAGGTATTGGTGAAGGGTAGATGGAAATGCCTATACTTCATGGATCTAAGGATGACCAATAAGTATGTTATAAGAAAGCTTAATATCCATAATATGGAATAACGTGTGATGATAAATAGCCCCAACCATGATTGGTAATCAGATTATACCGAATGACTCCCTCTCGACATTGTTGTAAACCTTGATTATAATAGTCTTTGGTTGAATGTCTTTTTCTATGTAACCTAATTGTCACACCAATTTAACAGATATGATGTTCATCCCTGAACCATTATCTATAAGAACCCACTTGATCTTGTGATCCACAATGATTGTTTCAAAGTATATTGGGTTACTATGGTTTGGGCCAAGGGTGGAAATGTCCTTTTGATCAAAGGTGATTTTCCAAAATGAAGATAAATATCTAATTAGATTCTAGAACTGATCAAGTTTTATATCATTAGGCGCAATAAACTCTTATAAAAGTTTTTTGAGGTGGTTCTATGGACATCAGATGTCTACAAGAGTTCTAATATGGAAATTTGTATAGGGGTTTTATCTAATTGGTCTAGTAGACTATAAGGCCTTTGAATCATGGATTGAACTATTTTAGTCTTTGTTGGGATAGTATTTAGCTTTGGAACCATTGGAACAATGTTCTCATGGGGTTTATGGAAATAAGTGGGTGAAGGGCCTTGGATGGTAACTCATGGGCATCTAGTTGTAACTACATAACCTAGAGGTGGCAAGGAGTCATTATAATTATAAGAATGAGGCAAAGGGCCTTAGATGGTGATTCATGGGTGATAAATGGCATTACTATAATTTTGTGTCAGTGAGAAGCCTCTAAAAGAATGGTACTATTGTTTAGGATTAGTAGCCCATGCAAATAGAGTAGCAACATGATGATGCAAACTCAACATGGTATTATTAGAGGGAGAAAGTGTTGACCCTATAATTATGGATCTCATGTTGTGAGGAACATAAGATTGGCCACACAACATCACAGTAATAGTGGTAATGTGGGTTACAAAAATGCATCCTACAGTGTTATTGTAGTCATAAGGCACATTGTTATAAGCCACATTATTAGTGTGGGGATCATGATATCAATTATGTTCATTATGATTTTGACCTTGTTGTTGGTTTTGATTCTACCTCTATCCTTGATTATGACCATTTTGGTTATTTTTTGGTGGTGGTGGATCATGTTGAGGAAAGGGGTCTTTATAGATTCCCATACCCTGATTTGTGTCCTCATTAGGGGCTAACTTAATTTCTAGCTCACTATTTTCAATAAACTCCTCAATAATATGTCACAATTAAATGTAATGATATGCACCATGACTAGCAACATAATGAAAGTTACACTATTCATTTTGTTTGTACCAATCTGGTTTTGGTTGATCTTGAGGAAATAGCCTTGATACTAGCTATATAATTAAGAAAAATGTAATTAGATTTTGTAATACTAATTCAACTGATTCTCCTAACTTGCTAAACACTCTAAAATTGTTATGAAATGTCCTTCATGGAGGTTGTCTTTGTAAAGCAGGTAGCGGATTTGAGGGAGTTAATTATACATTTGGAGGAGACATAGTTTGTACCATTTGTACATGTCTTCTTTTTGGCACCCCATTTCTAACCATGTTCTTATTTTTTGAAATCCCTTATACTTATCCTACATAAATATTTGAGGATCTGGTGATTTAGTTTTATTAGACACTTATCCTTGTGCAAATATTTTAACAAGGCCCCTAGAAATAAGAGCCTTCTCAATATGTACTCCTTTGTCAATAATTTCTTCAAATAAGCTATCACAAGCTAACCATAGATTATGCATAACTTTAGGATTTAAATTCTATGCAAAGATATCAGCCAACTATTTGTTTGGTAAATTATGTTGAAATTAGCCTACCAATGCTCACCACCTTTGTAAATACATAGCAAAATTTTCACCATCACACTATTTAGCTTTGCATAAGTCAACAATGTTTAATTCATGTTCTATATTGTATGAAAAATGGTTAATGAAATTTTTTGATAAGTTGTTCCAATCTACAGTTGATCCCTTGGGTAGTTTAAGTAGCCAATCAAGAGCTTGTCTTACTAAACTTTAAGTAAATAGTCATAATAAGTACTTGCTACTATGAGCAGCCTCTTGACACAAGATGAAGAATTCTTGAATGTGTTCACATAGATCTCCTTTCCCTTTGTATTTGTCAAATTTGGGTGCCCTTAAGTGAGGTGAAAAGGGGTTTTGGAGAATAGTTAATTCAAATAGATATGGGCATATCTCATCAAATTTATACTTTTTGACTCTATTGTTTCTCTCCAATCCTTGGACAATTTCCTTCGAAGAATTCCATTCTTGCATGTTTGGTGCATTTTTGGATTGGATAATATGATTTTGGGATGGAATGTGCCCCTCGTTCTATTGTTTTTGGGGTGGAATGTGCCCCTAATTTTTTTATTGTTAGGGTGGAATGTGCCCTTGGTTTTGTTGTTGTTGGGATGGAATGTGCCCTTGGTTTTGTTGATGTTGGAGTGGAATGTGCCCCTAGTTTTTTAAGGATCTATAGGGAGTGTATACCTTTCAATTCATGATTTGGTTCTGATTTGTTGCTTGAGTTGAGAACATAGGTTGTTGATTCTTGGATTGTAAAACATTCCCTGAATTTGGTTTTTTTGCATTTTTTTCATTTTGGAAATGTCCATATTAATTTACTAATATTTGGTTTGTTTGAGGGATTTTATCAATTCAAACTAAATTTTTGGGTTTCTTAAAGAATATATGTTTTGTGTCAAATATAACATCTTGTAAGGTATCTTTTAACTTTAATTGTTTGTTTAGATTACCTTGATCCACTATGGTAATGTTCTCATCCAATATTTGTTGCATACTGTCCACCATATCTTCATGTTTTTTAGAAGCATTATTGTGAATTGAAGTGGCAAATTGGGAGTTAGTTAAGTCTGAGATAAGTTGATCTTTATATTGTTGACTTATTATCTTGATCTTAGCTAGAAGATCTAGATTTATGGGTTTTGACTCTATTTGTATTTATTTTCCTTTGTTAGAAGAAGAAGGTATGTCTATTTGTGCAAAAGCTTTCTCTTATCATCATTGTTCTCCTTCTCTAACTAAGGTATGCAATTGTTTCATAAGAAAGTCAGAAGGTAGTCTAACACCTGATTTTATCAATATAAGAAGGGATTCATCTTGATCTTCTTGGGGTTGATATTCATTATAATCATCTTCAAATCCTACTACTTTGGGGATATCATAAAAAATAATGGGATTATCTTGACCATCATAAAATTGGTCATCCTTATAACTAAGGCCATAAGAGGACCCACTATGAGTAAAGCTTTGATTCATGTCTAAAAAGAGTTACTTTGTGTGCTTGACTAACTTTGGACTAATGTTTGATAGCCACTCAAACTATGCTTTGACTTTCTTTTTTTTTAAATAACCAAGGTACCAATGAGACTATAAGGGAGGGTGGTTTGAACCATGAACAATTTAGAAGATTTGGTTCATGAAATTATTCAACCTTTTGTAAATTTAAAATCATATAAATCAGAAGAGATTAAGGTAACTCAAAGACCCAAGGTGAAAACTAGTAGACCAAAGCCTATATTTTTGTGATACACCCACACTAAAAAATCTAGTTTTAACTTTGACAAGTTGACCCTATAAATTTAGAGGAAAGCTCTCAAGATTACGAAGAAGACAAAATGAACTAAGCAACTCAAGATGTAAAGACATATGTGAATCACTAAGTATAAAGCTAGGATGAAATGGACAACACAACATTGCCACATGATTCTAGTAAGATAAAATATGTTCTAAGACCCAAAGCATGAGTGATACGCAAGATGAATTGAGTCCACCAAGATGATAATGTGATTTTGAGTCTTAATAAATGACCTTCAATCGAAATAGAATTCAACCAAATTTAAAATAAGCTTAGTTCACAAATGGTAAACCCACATTGATGCACCAACCCTTAAAACTTAGAAAGGTTCAATTTCAAATGTGGATTATAAATGAAGGATTTAAACAAATTGGGTAAAAGTTCTAAACTCAATTAGGCAGCATGACTGCACCAAAGTGGATGTCATGACACAAAGCTTTTGATAACAAATTGAACAAGGAAAAAATGAATTTTCCATTTGGATAGCGTAACCCCTCCCTTACTCTAGAAAATTGAGGATAATGTGTTTTGGTTAAGTTTATTGAGTTAACAAGTAGTTTAAACCCAAATTAAGACCAAGTAAGATAATGACAAAAAAAACATCTTAAGTCTAAACTGATAAGGTATGGCAAAGTGGGGTCTACTAAACTATCAAGTTTCAAACATTCTAGGGGAATAAATTGCATAATGACTTTCATGCCTAACAATGCAAAATAAAAGCATGGATTTTGGGTCTGTATCACTCAATTTATTACATAAACGTCTAGTCTTTTATGCAACCACTACATCCTGTTGTTTGCTTACTGTAGTGTGATTTCCAAAGTGCCACTACCTCCCATGTATAACTCAAAAGGAGTAAGTGAAGTCAATGTTAGGAGATGAAACCCTAGGTCAAAGCTTCCCTAAAGAACTTATGGGAGGTGATGAAGTCCCCCTCATAAGCCAAGATGCATAAATAAATAAAGCATAAAAATAGAAAGACTTTAGGGTCATTTTTAAATTCACCCAAACTTTGATGAGTTTTTAGGGAGTGTTTTAGATGACTTTATTTCTAAGCCTTAGACTAGGCTACTTGTAATAGGAATGATGCTTTTTATTCCAATGGTTCCCTATAAGGGACAAATGGAAGAGCATACACGTAACATTCCTCTTTTTACCAAACAAGATTAATCTAATCAACTATTGCAAACAAGAATTAACAAGTGTGTTCAATTTTAAACCCAAATTAAATGTTTGGTGGTGCTCATTTGACCCCTTGGTCTTATTTTCAAACTTTGAAAACATTCACCAAAACATCTAAAGATTCTTTTTTAAACACCAAAATAAGGTTCCTAATCTATTTTTAAGCATGCAAAGGTGATTTAAACATGTTTTAAGAAAATTTTAAACTTGATCCTATAGCAAAATTGTTAGCATGTCCTTTAGCTTTGAATCCCTTTTGAATTTGAAACAAGAAACTTTGGAAAAGTAGGTCTTGGGTCTATGGTTTTGGAAAAAACATAGTGACTAACATCATTCAATACCACTGATGTTGATTACAGCCAACTGAGATCTAACTAATGTCAATTCTACTGATCCACATTGGTTAAGCCAAGTAATCGATATTGGTATTTTGGCCAATGTTGGTTACTGTGTAAAAACTATGGCAACCAAAAATGGCAAAATAGAGTTAGAAAACATATTTTCAAGAGTTTTAAAAGCTTAAATAAGTTTTTTTAAGGTTATAAAATGATCTCCTTTAGATTTAAGATGCATCTAGTCTTACTAGGCATTCCAAGATGTAGAGAGGATTACAAATCACGTTAGTCAAGCATTAGTCCACAAACTATTAAACATGCATAAAAAACTAACTAACCAAGCCAATCTATTCTTATGGGAATTACAATGTATGGAAAGAAACAAATGAAAGAAAGAAATCACCATATTACCTTCTCAAATGGATTCACCATACCCATGTGGCTCAAAAACATGTTCTCCCTTGATCAAACATCCTTGTCTTTGTCAAAAAAATGGTGGGAAGCTCCTCTAATGCCTCAAGAACACTCCATAGAACCTAGGATCTTGATGTGGAATCACTAAACTAGCCTATCAATGAAGCTTTGTAGAAACAATTTAGCATTATAACTTTGCAACGCTCAAGCTTTGGAGATATTTGAGCATAATAACCTTGAACCAAAATAACTTTGAAATTATGTTTATGGCCTCTTTATTTATAGATTTTTGAGATTGGTCAGTATCAACCATGACCATCCTTCTCAAGATTGAGATGTGTGGCCATGGATAATCCTAATATTTAGAGTTAATTACATAATTATCTTGATCATGACCTTGGAATAAGGGGCATTGAAGAGCCATGGGAGGCATTAACTATCATAGATGACCCATAATCCTGATATTTGTAGCATTTATGACCTAGGGATGTCTTCCCAAGAAATGATGTCACCTAATGATGCAGTTAATAGGAATTAATTTTCAAAAGGAAATATTCAACAACACTCATGGAAAATCCACTTAAGTTCTTGATTTGGATTAATTAGACCTAAATAAGGTTAATCAACATTTGTGTAATTATTTGAAAATTGGTCCTCAATTAATCAAAATAGTCAAAAAGTCATATTATTGGGTCATAATTTGACTAGAGAGGAATTGGAAGGTGATGTTAGATGCATTGGAGCTGTATTCCCATTTAGGATGTTGCCAACACCAAATAACAAAGGTACATGATGTGTACTAATGAATTAGAAGAAAAGAATGATCTAGAGCACTAAATGGCAAAATGGTCATTTTGACTCCAAATGATTTGATCAAAGTTAGTTGTCCCCTAAAATGCATTGCCCTATTTAGGGATACTTCGACCTAAATTAGCACTTGTAAATGACAACATGAAACCATTTATCATGTTTTATGGATTTTGACCTAAAATGTGCATTTGAGGTAATTCGAGTAAGATTGATAATTTTAATGCAAATGGTGTTTTGAATCGGATATATATATTTTTCCCCTACTTGAGAAGGTATAATGAGACATTTAGGTGAAGCAACATCTTTTCTAAGAAAAGAGTTGTCAAGAAGAAATCAGAATAGACCCATGATTTCCCCTCGAGAGGACATACTAGGATGAAATAGAAAGACGAAATCTTGAAGAGAGAGAGAAAGTGAGAGATTAACCAATGGAATAGATCACATCTAGATGAGCTAATGCTTACACACATAATTACCATCAATAATAAAAATATAATTAGAAGTATAATAGGCCCTAAAGATAGGGGAATGGGAAAGATTCAATCCATAGATGTAAGAGACACACTATAAATGTACCCAATTTGAGAGTACAAGATGTGTAATTATGGCATTGATCAATCCCAAGACAAGTTTCACACTAAAATATTACCATCATGGGATTTAATGTGAAGAGCTTAGAATTAGAGGAATACAGAGAATGTTTTACTTCATGAGGGTAAACACCACTAGAACGGGGTCTCTAAAGAGAATATAATAAGTACTCTAGTAGAGCATATTTGATCGTGATAAAATAGTTTTGACCTAGTAGGGTGAATCTTGATCATTGATAATGAAAAAATAATGATTTACCCATGTAGATCTAATTTGATTCAGACGTGGTTTAGATGTTGTACCCTAACATTTGCAATTTGGCAAGCAAAATAGCTCAAGGATATAACCCAAAAGATAGGTTAAAGTGAGTGGGTTAAAACATACATGTGATGGTGTAATGGCTTAGAAAGCCATATAAAACCAAGCATATGAGAATGTACAAAGGGATCAGAGAAATGAAAAGAATAATAGAGATAGCTGAGCTAACCTCAATAGAAATTAAGCACTTCCTACATAGTTCCATGGACTCATGTTCCAACATGAACTTCAAGCCAATGTAGTTTACCCAAGTTTGGGAGAGAATAGAATGAGGAATGATGAAAAATGACAATGAATTGATTAGACTTACAATGTATGACAAGAGATGCACGTCTAACCATAGACAAAGAAGCCTAAAATGCATGTTATCTAGATGCCTAATTCTATATCATGAGTTGAGGAGTTGAAAAATGCTCTGGAGAATCATTAATCATAGCTAATGTTGACATTAAGACTTTGAGACCTAAGCACAAAGTGCTTTCTATAGAAAAATAAATTAGGCATCATAAGTACAAATAACTTAGAATGACATAAGATTCCAATTACACTAAGCTACTTCAAATTTGAATATATATAACTAAGGATAATGGTAAAATAATGACCAAAACTAGAGTTACAACAATTTATATTTAAACAAAAAAGCAAAAACAAAGAAAAAGATAAACATAAATGAACCTAACTTGAAATCAAGATATGATCTTAAGTAGGAACAAAATGTTTAAAAATAAAAGTCAAGAACGTCTTAACAACATGAGACCAAGATATGAATAATCAAGATCCATGTGGATCATGAAGGCATTCTCAAACACAAAAGAAAAAAGAAAAATTAAACAAAAAACTAGACACCAACAACAATCAAATAAACAAAATGATCCTAGAACAATGTAATAACATAGGATCAAGATATAAACAATTGAGATCCATGTGAATCATAAAGATGTTCTGAAACACAAAAGAGATAAGCAAAAGCAAACAAGGAAACACAAGATCAAGATGAGATAAGAAATAATAAAAAGAGAAAAAGAGAAGAAATAAAAGGAGAGGTGTGAAAGCATAACAAAACACCAATAAAACACCAAGAAAATTCAAATAAACACACATAAACAAAAGCCAAGTTAGTGCGGTTTAAAGAGAAATGTTCATGTATGTGTGGTAAAGGCATTACTTTCCACCACATAATAACAAAGAACAATGACACAATAATTGTTCCCTAATTAAAGACGACCAATGATAGAAGAAATGAGGGAAGAGAAGAAAAGGAAGGGGTTGGTTGAGCTGACTCTAGATGTATATAACAAGTGGACACTACCTACATAATTCCATGGATGCATGTTCCAACATGAACTTCAGGTCAAATGTAGTTCTCCCAAGAAATGGGATAGAAGAAAAATGATGATCAGACTAGCATGATTAATGTTATATAAGAAATAGAAGATAAGATAAACAAATGAGAATGGTATGGTAACAAGAAGTTGATGAGATGAGAAAGAATGATCTTGAAAAATGGTAAGTGCATAGGACAAGATGAAATGAACTACTGTTTATGTGCTTGCAAAATGAAAAGAGTGTTTAAACTTAATAGTTGCATGAAAAATGATGAAAGCATTCAAACTTAATATTTTCTCATGAAACAATGAGAGTGTAAGATGGTGGAATGGGAATGTTCAAATGTATAGGAGCATGAGACAATGTTTTTGTTCTTTTATGGATCATGTTCTAATGTTTTTGGTATTTTCAAAGTATTTCTAATGTTTTTAGTATTTTTGGGATAAAATATGCACAAGGTGGGACCATCTAGTCAAGGAGATGCACATCCTGAGAGTAGAGATTCTAATAAGATAGCTAAGCTAGCTACAACAGTCCATGCTCACAAATTGATAAGATAGAGGATCTTGATAAAACAAGAAAGTAATAAAATAATTATACTGAGAAGATGTAATCGTTCACTTGTCAAAAATTGTACAAGATTGTCCTAACTAAACTTCTTTATAGAACCATTATTGAACATGTTCATAATGCTTATGAGACATAATTGAGATTATAATTGGTCAAGGGACAAAAATTTCTCAAGCTCATAACATGTCCTAGACAAAACAAAGAATATGCCTCTCAAAGAGAGAAATTTAGAAGGGGATGAAGAATGTGTTTAGAGTGATAAGAGTTCAAATCCTTTACCATTGAGATTCATGAAAAGTTGACCAGGGTAGTAGAAAATGTAGTCAAGGTAAGATAAAAGGGTGGGATAAAATTATGACAGCACAAGTTACAACCAAGTCAAGGGTCTTATAGATAATGGTTCAAAGTTATTCATGAGTATAATATCTTAAGGTTTATGATGTTCATGGGTTCTGAAAGTTATTCACCATTAGGTTTAGCCAATTGATATGCTCCTGATCCATAATTTGCCATGAAAATGTATGGTCCTAACCAATTAGGCTAAAACTTGCCTTTCTTTTTGGGTTTAGCATTCATATTATTTTGGTTCTCTTTCAAGACTATGTCACCAATCTCAAATTCTTAAGGGAGAATGTATTTGTTGTATCTCTTTTTTAATATATTCTAATAGGCCTACAAGTTTTCTAGGGCAGCCAAACGCTTACCATCAAGAAGTTCTAGTTCTTACAGTCATGAGGTTCTATAGTCTTCATCATCTTCAATGTGTTCTAGTGATATTATTAATGATGAGATCTCAATCTCAATTGGGATGATATCTTCAGTGCTAAAAATAAGGGAGTATGGAGTAGCTCCAGTTGGGGTATGATGATTGGTTTTATAAGCCTAGAGGTTAGGATAGAGTTGCAACTGCCAATTATGGCCAACAACATTGACAATATTTTTAAGATGGCTAGAATAGTTTTATTTGATTCCTCGGCTTGTTCGTTTCCTTATAGGTTATATGGAATGGATTTCTTGTGCTTGATCTTGAATTTTGCATAAATATCTTTCACATCTGGGTTTACAAAGGATCCACCATTATCAGATATAATATAGGCTAGGATGCCATATTCATAGATGATATGGTAATGAATGAATTTGGCTTTTTGTTTCTCAGTAACATAAGTGAGAGGAATGGCCTCAATCCAATAGGTAAAGTACTTAGTTGTAGTCAAAATGTGTTTATGGCCATCTGAAGATGTTGCGTTAATTTTTCCAATGAGATCAAGACCCCATGTTGAGAATGGCCATGGTGTTGTAATTGGTTGCAATGGTAAGGAAGGTGCATGTATCAAGTTACCATTCTACTGATAAGGAACACACTTCCTTACATAATTACAAGCATCTATCTCTAATTTAGTCCAATAATAACCTATTATAAGAAGTTTCTTTGCTAGGACTAAACCATTGGTATGGGCCCCACACATTCCTTCATGAACCTCTTTAAGTGTCAGCTTGGAGTATCCTAAAGATAAATAATGAAGAAACATTCCATCATAGTCTTTTCAATAATGTGTGTTTCAAAGGAGGATATAACATGTTAGGTGATGAAGGAAAATTGTTTGTTGTTTATTGGAAAGGTTGGTAGGAAAGACATGGCTATGGAAATAGTTATAAAAATCTTGGTACCATGGTAGCTCAGGTGAGAGATTAGGATCAGCAATAGTGCATATCCTCTCTAAATCTTATAAAATATGTGATAGCTAAAAAAGATTTTCAATCAAGAACTGATACTCTTTATCACTATCATTCATTTGAATTATGGAACCAATTTTTGACATGGCATTGGTAGACCTATTATTGACCCATGGAACTTGCTCAAACTACAGAGATTTAAAATGTCTTTTAAGGTCATCAACAATTTTCTTGTAAGGGACAAGCTTATCATCTCTTGTTTGATATTGATCAATTGTTTGATTTATGATTATCTATGAATCTCCATAGACCTTTAATATTTGAATGCCCCATTGTATGGTAAGACGAAGCCCTAAAACCAATGCCTCATATTCAGCCATATTGTTTGTATACTAAAATTGTATATGGAAGGCTTTGGGAATCAAATCCCCTTATGGTGTTATCAAAAATATGCCAGCTCTAGCTCCTCGAGATGTGAAGGATCTATCAAAATAGAGTGTCCACTATTCATGCTCTTTTGATGCTTGTTCTATCATCATGATAGAATCATCTAAAAGGTCAAAGTTGAGAGGTTGAGTGGCTGTAATAGGAGCTTATGCAAGTTGATCTACAAGAATATACCCTTTGATTGCCTTCTATTTATGGTATTCAATGTCAAACTCACTAAAGAGAATAATCCATTTTTCCATGCATCTTTGGAGAGCTTCTTTAGATAATAGGAACTTGAGAGGATCTACCTTGGTGATAACAAAAAAAAAAATTACTTAGCATATAATGTCATAATTTCTAAGTGGTGAACACCATAGCTAAACATGCCTTCTCAATAGGCATATAAATATGTTCATAGGCTGCCAATGTGTAGCTTAAATAATAAACACATGTTCCTTACCATGATCATCATGCTAAGCCAAAAGTGCCCCCAGTGCATATTTTGTGGCCAATAGTTAAAGAAGTAGTGGCTTTCTTTGTGTTAGAGTTCATAAGACTGATGTATTGGCCAAGTATGTTTTAAGCTTTGAAAATGCTATCTAACAATCTTCATCCCACTAAAATGTCACCCCTTTATTTAATAGATGGGTAAATTGGTGGCACTTATCTACCAGTTGAGAAATGAACCTATGTATAGACTAGATCTTACCTTGGAGACCCCAAAACTATTTAAGATTATTGGGTGGAGGTATTTCCCTACTAAAAATGACCTTTGTAAGGTTGACTTCAATCCCTCATTGTGATATAATGAACCCTAGAAATTTTCTTGATGTGACTTGAAAGACACATTTCTTCATATTCAAGTGGACTTTATATGCATGAAGCCTCTCAAATATTATTCATAGAATGTTAGGGTGTCCAACTCTTATTCTTGATTTTGATAGTATATCATCAACATAGTCCTCCAAAATTTCATGCATCATGTCATGGAAGATGACAGTCATTGCACGTTGATATGTGGTTCCAACATTCTTCAAGCTGAATGGCATGACTTGGTAATAGAATATTCCTCATGGAGTGGTGAACATGGTCTTATACTGATCTTTAGGGTCTATCTTGATCTGATTGTAATCAAAAAATCCATCCATTAAGGATAGCATCTCATACCTAGGAGTTGAATCGATAATCATGTTGATGTTGGGCAGAGGAAAATCATATTTGGGACATGCCTTGTTGATATCATGAAAATCATTACAAACACGTATGCCTAGGGTCTTTTTACTTACTGCTACTATGTTAGAAATCCATTCAGAGTAGTCCAGTGGTTAGATAAAATTGGCTCCTAGCAACTTCTCCAACTCAACCTTAACTAATAGGGTGATCCATGAATACATCTTTATTAACTTTTGCTTGATTGGTTTAACATCAGGGTGAACAACTAGATGATGCACAACTAAATATGGATCCAGTCTTGGAATGTCAGAATATGCCCATGCAAAGATGTCTATATAATCCTTCAGAATGGATATAATATGTTCATATTCTACTTTAGTAAGGGAAGCTCCAAGATAAACATTTTTGGGGTCCTCATGGGTTCCTAAATTCACTTTTATTATGCTCTCCATAAGGAGTGTGTATCCATCTTCTATAATTTTAGGTAATGTATGGTCATGATCATCTTATTCTACTATATATTTCTTTTGTTCTTCCTAAAGATCTAGATAATATGAAGAATCAGAATCTACCTTCTTAGGTAAAGGCCAATTGGCAAAGACCTCTAGAAACTTAGTAGCAAGATGCTCAAATATTTAATTTTGTTATGAAGAGATGCTTATACTATCTATGGAACTTAGGCTAGATGGAATTTCTACATCCTAAGAGGATGAGAAAACTTTCCTACTTGGGAGCACCTAAAATAGGTTTTCACTCATAGGCTTGTCTTTTTATTTACTTTTTCCCTGATCAACAAGTGTCTCAAAGAGGTTTTCACTTGAAGATATTGATGTTTGTTCTTTATTATGACTAAGAAATTTTTCCTGCTCTCCAAAGTAGGTAGAAGAATTGAATGAAAAATCAAAACCCTATTTATGATCCCCAATAGGGAATGCATCTCGTAGGCCCATGTATT
Organism: Torreya grandis; assembly: GCA_037957365.1. Lineage (NCBI taxonomy): Eukaryota > Viridiplantae > Streptophyta > Pinopsida > Cupressales > Taxaceae > Torreya > Torreya grandis. The sequence continues at coordinate 86,668 of JARHVA010004949.1, read as the reverse complement.
CTACAATTGATTCTTCATTTTGAAACTCATCAAGGCATATGACTAAATTTTGTTGATCCCAATCTATGAGTTCAGGATGGCAAAGGCATAGGTTACATTGAGGGTTTGCTTTAGGATGGGAAGCACCAATGGTAAAGATATATTGTCCTACCTTAGGAAGGGAAGCACCATTAGGATGGGTTTTTGCTTCAAGATAGAAAGATCTAATAGGTGTTATGGTCAATATGGCATTTGAATCAAACAAATCTCAATTAGCAAGCTCATTAAAAAGGCTATAATGAGATGTTGCATCGATGCTAGGAGTCTCGTTACTAGTCACTTTGAAAGAATCACTATCAAATGTTATGAGGTCATCCTTTGGTGGTTTAAATTTGAGACCATGACTCCCATTAATAAATCTAACTGATAAGGGATATAGAATTCCTTGTGCATGGGGGATAAGGCCTTTCCCTATATAGTCAAGATGATCCATTATCCTGTTAGGGATAGGATACTTTAGATTCTAAAAAAAATCTATAAGGCCCTCAGAATATAACTAATCTCCCTCAATAAAAGCCTCTATATATTTCTTTAGTGTGATTATAGGTATAAAAACCACATGAGGTTTTGGCTGCTTCTTCTTTGGTTGCCAAATATGATTGGGTCTATTAGGAGTCCAAGAAGTTTTAGGCTTACCAAATATTTTAGGGGATTTTAGTAATTTTTCAATATAGAGGACATCCTTTAGATGATACATGGAAATGCCTGTGTCTTGAATAATCACTTGCTTGGCTAGAGCTATAGGAAATGGGTCAACTAAGGTGGAGGCTAGATCACTAGGGTGTATATAATTAGATGTATATGGATCAGAAATGATGTCTTTGTTCTTCTTTGTAATGAATTTAGAACCTGGGCAATAGTTATAATTTTGAAACTCTGCTTTGATATGTTTGTAATACTGGTATGGCTACTGATCAGTGGGAATAATAACCTCGATCCCATCATGGGGAAACTTAAGACATTGGTTAAGGGTAGATGGAACTGTCTATACTTCATGGATCCAACGATGACCAAGAAGTATGTTATAAGGAAGCTCAATATCCATAATATGGAATAATGTGTGATGATAAATAGCCCTAACCACGACTCAAAACTAAATTATAAAGGATGACTCCCTCTCAACATTGTCATAAGCTTTGATCATAATAGTCTCTAGCTGAATGTCTTTGTCCATGTAACCCAATCATCGTACCAATTTAAGAGATATGATATTCAGCCCTGAACCATTATCTATAAGAACACACTTGATCTTGTGATCTGTAATGATTATTTCAATGTATAGTGGGTTATTATGGTTTGGGCGAAGGGTGGACATGTCCTTTTAATCAAACATGATTTTCCAAAATGAAGATAAATGTCTAATTAGGTTCTAAGACTGATCAAGGTTTATATCATTAGGCACAATAGACTCTTGTGAAATTTTGTTGAGAATGGTTCTATGGACATCAGATGTCTGTAAGAGTTCTAATATGGAAATTTGCATAAGGGTTTTATCTAATTGGTCCAAGAGACTATAATACCTTTAAATTATGGATTGAACTAGTTTAGTCTTTGTTGGGATAGTGTTCAGCTTAGGAACCATTGGCATAATGTTCTCATGAGGTTTATGGAATGAAGTGAACGAAGGGCCCTAGATGGTAGCTCATGGGTGTCTAGTTGTAACTGTACAACCTATAGGTGGCAAGGAATCATTATAGTTAGAAGAGAAAGGCAAAGGGCCTTGGATGGTGATTCATGGATGATTAATTGCATTTCTATAATGTTAGGTCAGCTAGGATCCTCTAAAAAAATGATATTATTGTTTAGGATTAGTAACCTATGCAAATAGAGTAGTAACATGATGACGCAAACTCGATATGGTATTACTATAGGGAGAAGGTGATGACCCTATAATGATGGATCTCATGTTGTGAGGAACATGAAATTGGCCACATGGTGTCATAGTAATAGTGGTAATGTGGGTTGCAAAAATGCATCCCACAGTGTTATTGTAGTCATAAGGCACATTGTTATAATCCACATTATGAGTGTGGGCATCATGATCTTGATTATGTTCATTATGATTCTGACCCTATTGTTGGTTTTTATTATGCCTCTATCCTTAATTATGATCATTTTGATTATTTCTTGGTGGTGGTGGATCACATCAAGAAAAGTGGTCTTTGTAGATTCCCATATCTTGATTAGGGGCCAACTTAATTTCCAGCTCACCATTTTCAATAAATTCCTCAATAATATGTCACACTTAAATGCAATGATATGCATCATGACCAGTAACACGATGAAAGTTACACCATTTTTTCTCTTTCTACCAATCTAGGTTTGGCTGATCTTGAGGAAATGGCCTTGATACTAGCCATACACTTAAGTTAGCTATAATGAGCTTTTGTAATACTAATTCAATTGATTCTCCTAACTTTCTAAAGACTCTAAAATTGTTATGAAACATCCTTTATGGAGGTTTTCTTTGTAAATTAGGTACCAAATTTGAGGGAGTTAATTATACATTTGGAGGAGGCATAGTTTGTACCATTTGTGCATGTCTTGTTTCTGTCACTCCATTTCCAACCATGTTCTTATTTTTGTGAAATCCCTTAGACTTATCTTACGTAACTATTTTAGGAGCTTCTGATTTATTTTGATTAGACACTTGTCCTTGTACAAATATTTTAACAAGGCCCCTAGCCGTAAGATCCTTCTCAATCTACACTCCTTTGTGAATAATTTCTTCAAATGATTTAGCACAAGCTAACCATAGATTATGTGCACCTTCAAGATGCAAATTATATGCAAAGATATCAGATAACTATTTGTCTAGTAAATTGTGTTGAAAGTGGCCTGCCAATGCTCCCCACCTTTGTAGATACACAACAAAAGTTTCACCATCACATTGTTTAGCTTTGCATAGGTCAACAATGGTTAATTCATGTTCTATATTGTATGAGAAAAGGTTAATGAACTTTTTTTATAATTCATTCCAATCTATAACTAATCCCTTGGGTATTTTAAGTAGTTAATCAAGAGCTTGTCATGTTAAACTTCTTGGAAACAGTCGTAATAAGTAATCACTACTATAAGAAACCCTTTGACACAAGATGAAGAATGCTTGTATGTGTTCACGTGGATCTCCTTTTCCTTTGTATTTGTTAAATTTGGGTGTCTTAAAGTGAAGTGAAAAGGGGTTTTGGAGAATACATAAGTCAAATGGATATGGGCATATCTCATCAAATTTATACTTTTTGACTTTATTGTTCATCTCCAATCTTTGGATAGTTTCCTTCATTGAATTCCATTCTTGCATATTTGGTGCATTTTTGGATTGGATAATATGTTTTTGGGGTGAAATGTGCCCCTGGTTCTATTGTTGTTGGGGTGGAATGTGCCCCTAGTTTTGTTGTTGTTGGGGTGGAATGTGCCCCTAGTTTTGTTGTTATTAGGGTGGAATGTGCCCCTGGTTTTGTTGTTATTGGGGTAGAATGTGCCCCTAGTTTTTTTGCTTTTGGGGTGGAATGTGCCCCTAGTTTTGTATTGATCTATAGGGAGCATATACCTTTCAATCCATGATTTAGTTCTAATTTTCTACTTGAGTTGAGAACATAGGCTGTTGATTCTTGGATTGTAAAACATTCCCTGAATTTGGATTTTTTTCATTGTGTTGATTTTAGAAATGTCTGTGTTTATTTACCAATATTTAGTTTGTTTGAGGTATTTCCTCAATTGGAACTGAATGTTTGGGTTTCTAAGATTTTAAAGTAACAAGAGGTTCTTGATGATTAAATAATGTATGTTCTGTGTCAAATGTAACATCTTTTAAGGTCTCTTATGACTTTAAATGTTCATTTAGATTACCTTGATCTACTATGATAATGTTCTCATCTAATATTTGCTGCATACTATCCACCATATCTTCATGTTCTTTGGAAGCATTATTGTGAATTGAAGTGGCAACTAGGGAGTTAGTTAAGTCCACGATAAGTTGATCTGCATATTGTTGACTTATTTTCTTGATCTTAGCTAGAAGATCCAAATTTGTGGGTTTTGTCTCTGTTTGTATTTCTTTTCCTTTGTTAAAAGAAGAAGGTATGTCTATGTGTGTAAAATCTTGCTCTTTCCATCATTGTTCTCCTTATCTAACTAAGGTATGAAATTATTTCATAGGAAGGTTAGAAGGTAATCTAGCACCTGATTCTATCAATCTAAGAAGGGCTTCATCTTGATCTTCTTGGGGTTGATATTTATTATAATCATCTTGAAATCCTACTATTTTGTGGATTTAATAAAAAAAAATAGGATTATCTTGACCATCATAAAATTGTTCGTCCTCATAACTAAGGCCATAAGAGGCCCCACTATGAGTGAACCTTTGAGTCATGTCTAAAAAGAGTTGGTCTATGTGTTTGACTAACTTTGGACCAATGTTCAATAACTAATCAAAATATTATGTCTTTCTTTTTAAACAAATAACCAAGGTACCAATGAGACTATAAGGGAGGGTGGTTTGAAACCATGCACAATTTAGAAGATTTGGTTCATGAAATTACTCAACATTTGATAAACTTGAAATAATATAAATTGAAAAAGAGTAAGGTAACTCAAAGACCCAATGTGAAAACTAGTACACCAAATCCTAGACTTTTGTGCTACACCCACAATACAAACGCTAGTTTCAACTTCAACAAGTTGACCATAGAAATTTAGAGGAAATCTCTCTAGATTATGAAGAAGATAAAATGAATTAAGTAACTCAATATGTAAATACATTGTGAATCACAAGTATAAAGATAGGACCAAATGGCCAGCACAATGTCACCACATGATTTTAGTAGAATAAAATATGTTATAGGACCCAAAGCATGAGTGATACACAAGATGACTTGAGTCCACCAAGATTATAATGTGATTTTGAGTCTTAATAAATGACCTTCAATCTAAATAGAAAATTGAACCCAAGTTAAAATAAGCTTAGTGAATAAATGGCAAACCCACTTTGATATACCAACCCTTAGAACTCATAAAGGTTCAATTTTAAATGTGGATTATAAATGAAGGATTTAAACAAATTGGGTAAAATTTTTAGACTCAATTGGGTAGCATGACTATGCTAAAGTGGATGTCATGACACAAAGATTTTGATAACAAATTGAATAAGGAAAATATAAATTTTCCATTTGGACAACGTAATGCCTCCCTTGCTCAAGAAAATTGAGGATAATGTGTTTTGGTTAAATTTATTGAGTTAACAAGTAGTTTAGACACAAATCAAGACCAAGTAAGTTAATGATATAAAAATATCTTAAGTATAAACTAATAAGGTATGGTAAATTAGGGTCTACTAAATTATCAAGTTTTGAACGTTCTAGGGGAATCAATTGCACAATGACTTTCACATCAAATAATGTAAAATAAAATCATGGATTTTGGGTTCATATCACTTAGCTTGTTGCATAAAGTTCTAGTCTTTTATGCAACTAGTAAATCCTACTATTTGTTTAGTGTAGTGTGATGTCCAAAGTGCCACTACATCCCATGTGCAACTTAGAAGGAGTAAGTGAAGTCAATGTTGGGAGATGAAACCTCAAGTCAAAGATTCACTAAAGAACTTGTGGCAGGTGATGAAGTTCCCCTCACAAGCCAAAATGCATAAATAAATAAAGCATGAAAATAGAATACTTTAGGGTCATTTTCAAGGTCACCCAAACTTTGATGAGTTTTTGGGGAGTGCTTTAGAAAAATTTCTTTCTAAGCCTTGGACTAGGCTACTTGCAATAGGAATGACATTTTTGATTCCAAGGGTTTCTTATAGGAGATAAATGGAAGAGCATACACACAACATTCTTATTTTTACAAAACAAGATTAATCTAATCAACTATTGCAAACAAGAATTAACAAGTGTGTTCAATTTTAAACCCAAATGAAATGTTTGGTGGTGTTCATTTGACCCCTTGGTCGTAGTTACAAACTTTGAAAACATTCACCAAAACATCTAAAGAGTCTTTGTTAAACACTAAAACAAGGTTTCTAATCCTTTTTTAAGCATGCAAAGGTGATATAAACATGTTTTAAGAAAATTTTAAACTTGATCTTATAGTAAAATTGTTAGCATGTCCTTTAGCTTTGAAGCCCTTTTGAATTTGAAACAAGAAACTTTAGAAAAGTAGGTCTTGAGTCTATGTTTTTGTAAAAAACACAATGACTGACGTTGGTCAATATCACCGACATCGGTTATAGCCAACTAAGATTTGATCGATGTTAGTTATGTTGACTGATGTTGGTTAAGCCAAGTAATTGATGTCAATATTTTTGTCAACGTTAGTTACTACGTAAAAACCATGGCAACCAAAAATGGCAAAATATAGTTAGAAAACTAATTTACAAGAGTTTTAAAAGCTTAAATAAGCTTTTTTAAGGTTACAAAAGGAGCTCCTTAAGGTGTAGGATATGTTTGCTCTCATTGGGCATGCCAAGATGTAGAGAGGATTACAAAGCAAGTTAGTCAAGCATTAGTCCACAAACCATGAAACATGCATAAAGAACTAACTAACCAAGCCTATCTATTCTTATGGGAATTAAAAAGGATAAAAAGAGATAAATGAAAGAAAACAATAACTATATTACCTTTCCAAATGGATTCACCATACCTATGTGGCTCAAAAACATGTTCTCCCTTGATCAAGCATCCTTGTCTTTGTCAAAAATGGTGGTAAGCTCCTCCAATGCCTCAAAACACTCCACAAAACCTAAGCTCTTGATGTGGAATCATTAAACTAGCCTATCAATGAAGCTTTGTAGAAATAATTTAGCATTATAACTTTATAATGCTCAAGCTTTGGAGATATTTGAGAATAATAGCCTTGCACTAAAATAGCTTCAAAATGATGTTCATGGCCTTTTTATTTATAGATTTTGAGATTGGTCAAGATCAACCATGACCATCGATCTCAAGATTGAGATGTGTGGCCATGGATAATCCTAATATTTGGAGTTAAATCCATAATTATATTCATCATGACCTTGGAAGAAAGGGCATTGAAGAGGCATGGGAGGCATTAACTAGGAATGGGTGACCCATAATCTTGATATTTATGGCATTTATGGCCTAGGGATGTCTTCCCAAGAAATGATGTCACCTGATGATGCAATTAATAAGAATCAATTTTTAAAAAGAAATATTCAACAACTCTCATGGAAAATCCACTTAAGCTCTTAATTTTGATTAATTATCCTTAAACAAGGTTAATCAAACATTTATGCAATTATTTGAAAATTGGTCCTCAATTAATCAAAATAGTCAAAAAGTCATATTAGTAGGTTGTAATTTGATTGGAGAAGAACTAGAATGTGATGTTAGTCATGTTAGAGATATATTCCCATTTAGGATGTTGCCAATACCAAATAACAAAGGTACATGATGTGTACCAATGAATTATAACAAAAGAGTGATCCAGAGCACTAAATGATGAAATGGTCATTTTGACTCGAAATGATATGATCAATGTTAGCTGGCCCATAAAATGCATTGCCCTATTTAGGGATACTTCAATCTAAATTGGCACTTGTAAATGACAAGTTCAAACCATTTAGCACATTTTATGGATTTTGACCTAAAATGTGCATTTGAGTGTAATTCAAGTAAGAATGATAATTTTAATGCAAATGGTGTTAGGAATTGGATGTATATAAGAACCTTAAATCATATCTAAACCATGAGTCTAAATAAATAGTTTTAAAGATTTATTTAGATTAGCTTCTTCATGATTAGCAATGGGATATTTGGGATATATAGTGGTGTATATTGGGCCATCATGGAGACTAGTTTAGACTACAACTTGAAGGTAAGTAGAGAATGAAGTATGTATATTATCTAATGCATAAACAAGTAGGATAACATTGAGACCTTGTCTGAACAAAGGAAAGATGCTAATAACAATAACACCAATATGGAGAAATTTATACTTTAACTTAGTCTTAAGTTATTTTATACTTTTTTCATCAACTATCTGAATATCACATTTATAATCCTCTGACTGTTTAACCTTATTAACATTCTTAGAAACCTTTATAGTAGTCTTATAAATTAAATGAAATGGAGATAGTTTATCATAAACTTCAGTAAACTTAAGAGCATGTAATTTCCATTCTAGACTAGGATTACTTTCTTTAATATCTACAGGAGATTCAATGATAGAGAAAACATATCCAAGTGATATATCTATAAGAGAGCATACATCAGAAGTACCTCTAGCTTTTACAAATATCTAGTTTTGTACATCCATTATCATGACTTATCATTCCTACTAGATAGGTTTATATCATGACTTTCACATGCCCTTAGAAGACCATTCCCTTTGGTATTTTCATATGGATAATATATTATTGGGATAGAATAATAGAGAAGATACTTAATAACAAAAAAAACAAGTATTTTATTAATATGTCAAGGATTACATGTATTGAAGACAAGTATTCAAGAACATATGAGATTTATAACATATGGATTTGATACCAAAATTATAGGATACCTCAACATAACTATCAAAATTACTGGTGATGTTGGTATTGGCATTTTTCAATTGTTCAAAAAAGGTCTTAATGTTAGCCTAATTTCTTGTGCATTAGATAGTATACATACTTCATTATCTTCTTAACTTTAAGCTGTAGTACAAATTGGTCTCCATGATGGCCCAATATACACCACTATATATCCCAACTACCCCATTGCTATTCATGAAAAAGCTAATATGAATAAAGTTTTAAAAAAAATTATTTAGACTCATTGTTTAGATATGATTAAAGGTTCCTACCCTTTAGCCATCCAATATTAGGTCATGTATAGATTAACTAATATTCTACATCCAATGGTAAAACATGGTCTTGCATAATGCAAAAGCATGGTGTGTTGAGAAAATGATCATAGTTAAATTGTACCAGTTGAAACCATATCCTAATCAGATCATAAAGTTCCAAAGAAATGGACTGTTGATACAGACTTGATTCAAAAGCCTAGAAAATTTTTGCCATTTATCACATCTGTGAAAGACTTTCAAGATAAATACATTATAAGATTTGATTCCTAAGCTTTAAGACTAAAATATCATTTCCAAATCCTTCCATCATCTAACATACAATGTATCCATCTTAGGAAAATCCATGATCCCTAGATTGATTCATATTTTTGTACTGATTGTCATTAAATAATCAATCATCTAAATCCTTCAAGCATCTATATGATAAAAAGAGATTCTTTTATTGAGAAATTTATTGAAAATAACAAAAGGATTCTATCAAAAACAAAAGTCATCTAGATGGAAGGAACTTCTAGAAAGAAAAAAGAAATAAGAATAAGGCCACACTTGGAAAGCCCCTTTAGGAGATGAATCATATACTTAAAAATGATTTCCTAAAATATCTAACTCTAATCAATATCCTCTTGATGGAAAATAAATATCTCAAATGTATTACTTGAGATCTACAAATAAAATCCTTGATCAGTCATCTGAGTTTAAATTGTTAAATTGGAACAACTTGGCTACTAAATGCCTAAATATTAAAGTCTTTGAGATACAAGACAGTTTGTATCAAGTTACAAAATTGCTGAAAAGGATAGATCTATAACAAAAAAGAGAAATTACTCAAGCCAAAAGTTGATATTCATGATTCACAAATAAATGTTATTATTAAAGATCAATCTAAATTAATATACAAGTCACTAATAATAAGTTTACAATCTTCTAAGATTGATCAAATCGAACAAAGCATAAGTCAGTTATCTTTAGAATTTGATAGTCTAGTAAGAGAAGTATTAAATCAAGATCCTAAATTTTTTATCATTCCTAAAATTTTAGAATCTCTAAAAAGATATAATGAACAAACAAAGCAACCTGAGCCTATAGCTGTCCATAGTGAAGGTTATGTCAAGAGTAATAAAACATGGCAAGATATAATTAATCTCCAAAGACAGTCACTCAAAATGGTAAAGGCAAAAAGTTTGCCTGAAACAGAAATATCTCTAGATAATATTTTTCAAATAGATATGGTTAAAATTGAACCATAAGAAACAAAATCATATTTTTTGAATCCTTATCCCAACACAACATCCAGTCCTCCATTGGATTCTCAAAGCATAACATTAAATTTACAACTAGTCTTCTAGATATTTAACTGTGAGCCCCTTGAGAGAAGAAAAGAAATTATTTATGCTATATTATCATAGGATTATAATTAGATATTTGGATTAAGAAAGGATACAATCTCATTTACCTAAGATATTGCTAATGGTTTTATAATAAATATTAAAGATTTGTAGGATGTTATCAATGATAAATTTCATCAATCTATTTATGTTTAGGATCAACCAGTTGCAAATTTGTGTAGTTATCTATACTGAAAATTTGTTGGCACCATAGATAATGATAAGGAATCTAGTAATTTTAAGTTTATAAAAGCACAACTATGTGATATGTCTAGACTAGATGAATACATGTGCTATATGGAAAATTTATTTTACAACTCTGGTGAGTTTTTCAATCCTACATACAAGCTTAGATATATTGAGTCATTTCCTGAATATTTTTCCAACAAGTATAAGTTAGCTATGGGTTATTAACTAACTTCCATGTATTTTGGAGGGATCAATCAAAATATTAGAGCAGTAAATGCATAATTGTGTGCTGATAGTAAAAAAAACATAAAGAAACTCATAAGGTTTCACAAGTAAATTGGTGTTAAATTTCGTAATGAATTGGATGATCAATTTGGATGTATGGATTCATATAAATATAAGAAATATAGGAAAAATAAAAATAATTATTCATGTTAATTTCATGTACAAAAGTATGCTCAAACACCATGTCTATGGACATCTAGATATAAATCTAGAAATAAAAGATTTGTTCTTAAAAGAATCTTCAGAAAAAGAAAACATGATCTTCAAAAGAAAACCTATTAAGTGTTTTATATGCTAATGGAATCACTATGACAACAAGTGTCCAAATAGGAAAAAGGAATCTAAGAAAATAAACTTCTTTGAAAACCATAATTGTAATGAAGATGATTATGTTGTATTCTCTGATGAAGTAGTTTATGAATATGACATTTCTTGGGATTCAGAAGAAGAATAAGAATCAGATAATCAAGTAAATATGAATTTTGGCAGCACTGAGTTAGAATCAAAATCTTTAGACTATGGTTCAAAAATTGGTTTTCAAGTTAATATGCTTAATACTCCTTTTCCTAATGCATTGACAATATCTCAAAAAATTGCATCTATAAAAGAAAAATTTGCTCAAACCCTAGTCTATATGATATTTACAAGAATGTCTCTATAACAACAAATTAATCCTTTAGAAGAGGAATATGTTATACAGATTTCTAATGAAAAAAGACAAAATTATTTTCATAGAAAATACCAATCAAAGGCTCAATTCTAAGATACAAGAAACATACCAACCAAATACTTATGTAAGAATATCTTGACATAAAAATAGAATTAAACAACATGCAATTTTTCTAGCCAAAGCTCTTAATGAATTAGAAATTCTTCTAAAAAATGAAGCATATTAGCAAATGAAGAAGAACATGTATTTGAACAAGAATTGGTTAATGTCACTAATGAGATAGAATCTCATTTTGAAGAGGGGGAAACCTCTCAAATGGACACATCTAAAATACACTAGATCTTAACTCATTTCACAAATAATACTATTTGTGAGATACAAATAGAATGTGAAGGTTTTAAACCTTATAGTCTAAATGTTTTTCTTGACACTAGTGCTAATATTTCAATTGCAAGATATCATTCTATTCCTTTTGATATGTGGAAACTTGTCTTTCATAAGTTGACATTTAATACCAAGACTGTTATTCTTGAATTATCTGTTATGGTTCCAGTATAGTTTGGTGATTTTATCTATAATTTTAAAATTGTTCCACATGATATGCCATTTTATGATATCATGGTAGGATCTGATAATTTGTCAAGCTTTTATCCAATTACCATCAGCCACATGAAATAATTCTAGAAAATAAGTATTCTCTATATAAAAAGTCCAAATATGTGTGCAGAATTCCTCTTAAAGAAAAGAAAAGAAAGCCTATAAACACTAGTTGGATTCAATAGAAAATAAATCTTTACAGTTGTGATATTGACTCTATCATAAGTAAAATCAAAATGGATTGTTGTTCTTAAAATCCTTTAGCATTTCAATTTATAAAGGTGCATACTTGCAGAATAAAATTGAAAATGGTTAAGGATAAAGATGGTAATGATATTAAATGAAAATTTAAAGAACATCACTCTGGAATGTCTCATACTCTTAGAGAAGAATGATTTAGTGAAATCAATCAATTAAAGGAACAATGATTAATTAGAAATTCTGATAGTCCTTGGGCTTGTGAAGATTTATATGTCCATAAAAGATCATAACAAGTAAGGGGAAAGAAAATACTAGTGGTAAATTATGTTCCTTTAAAGTATTTTCTAGTATTTTCTAGTAAATTATTATACTAGTATTTTCTTTCCCCTTACTTGTAAGTTATTATATTATATTGGTAAAATTACAATCCTAGTTTTAATGGTGTCATTAATCCTTTAAAAAAATTAATTTTGAGTCATGGTTTTGAGTTTCTTGTTCAATGGTCTACTTTTTGGCCTACTTATGATCCAGCTATTGCAATTTTTTGGCTTTTAGATGAAATACGAGACTATCTCAAAAAATTCCTTAAACACTACATGCCTATCAAAGCATCTGATGATTTGAATGTTCATATTCCTCTAGATTAGATTCTCAATATTTTCATTACACTAAGGATACCTTTCAAGATAATGTTTGAATTATTTTCTATTCAAAATCACTAGGTTAATCTTCATGCAAATCTATATCCTGCTCATCTGATTGCAACCTTATGGAAGTAGTTTACCATTACTCACCAAGTGATATTTCCACCAACACCACCAAGTCACTCCATAATAATTCCATCTCCTCTTTACATGCATGATGATAGTGATGATAATACTAACTATCTAGACCATTATCATGATGAAGATTTCCACTATTATCCCCAAGGAGAATATGAATTTAATGATAATAATTCATAATTACTTATAGGGTTTTTAGTAGGCATCGGTATGGGCATGATATCCCTATTTGCTTTAGTGTACCTCACCATTTTCAAAAGGTAGTAAACTATCAACCATGTTGATAGATTCTATTGGTGCATGGTGGACCCTTTGATCCACTACTTTTTCTTCTTTTGTTTAGGATCATCAATCTCACATCTTTTTAATAATTGTTGATATTTTCATATCCATATATAAATAATAATATCTCTTCGTGTTAAAGGAAAGTCATGATTGAGGTCTAATTCTATCTTCGAGAGTCTAGAAAGTGTATGATCTTTGCTTACCCTTCATGGGAACCCAAAAATCAAAAACTTTCTATTAGGTAGTCTATGTAATTATTGTGTCCTTCTATCTATCAATATCTATTGATCCTATAATTTTGGTATCTAATTTATCTACTATTATTTTAAATGGTATTTCTTCACAACACCCTTTAAAAGAGGGGAAAATATATACACCTAAATTTAACCATTTAGTTTCAAAATTAACTTTGACATGTTAACCCTTTTTTTTCTCAAATTTGAATTTTAACTGACATCATTTCCCTAAATATTTTGAAAATTTGAAAAATTATTAATTAATCAATTATGCACACTTTTTATCCAAATTTAATTTAATGAATCTAGATTTTCCACCTCATCCAAGCATTCTCCATGATTATCTCAACAATCTGTTTACTCATGCAACCACCTTCCTCAGCTTCCTCAACCACTTGGTGAGTAACGTTGGAACCTTTTAGCTAATTTGACCCTTTCTTGATGGCTCACCAACTCTAATTTATTCTCAACCTTTGGAAGTGGTTAACATCCTAATAGATGAGGACTAGTTCTTCACCATTGAATATTTGAATAATTATAAACATTCAAATATTCCTCCACCATTTGATCAATGTACAAAAAATCTATAAATAGATGTATAATCCACCACTCTCATCCATCCTTGATTGTGATAACTAAGTGATATATAATTCTCAATTTAATCCCAATAAGATCTAAGCCATCAAAAGATCATTTGCATACACAAAGTCTAGTAAATTTTCTTTGCATTGGAATATACTGAGAAATGGCATTTAGAGAGCAAAACCACTTTGAATCACAATGGAGGAGGCTCATGGTACTTTGATTGTGTAATTTTATGTTTTAATTTCCTTGAATTTGTATCTCTATCCTTAGGTTTATTGAGTTTATATTAGACTTCATTTAATAATTTTTATGTTAACATAATTTTCATTTGTAGATTCTCTTCACATAGAAGACATTATATAAAAATAATTGTAACCCAATGTTGTACAAATAATTTTAAAACGTATATTAGTAATGATACAATATGAACTCAAAAATAATTTCTGAGGTTTATAGATATTAAGACAAGGTACAATCATGTATATAATGTATTTGATCATGAATATTATCATAAAGTGAGAAAGGATGTCAAAATAAGATTCAGTTACAAGGATTTTCGCCTTCAATCTTGGTTTGAAAAAAATTACTCATATAAATTTATAATTTTTTTGTATATTAAGGAAATTTTTGAAAGATGAAAAAAGGGTTGTTCATCATGATGGGAAATGATTCTAAATACATGTCCAAATACATTTTTACTGGTAGATATTTTATGTAACTTCATCAAATATCATGCATAAATGTGTCTACCAACATGACATGACTTTCAAGATATGCTTCACATGTTAATTTTTATCTACCTCCTTCCACATTTAACTAAAAAAGGGTCCTTGAAAATATTAATAAATAGGTTTAATTCAATTTCACAACCACATTTTTGTAAAATGTGGAATTTTGAATATATAGATGTGTAATTTGAAAAATTAGATGACCAATCAAGATGCACAATATGTTGTACCTAAAAAATAAGAAGTGATTTGGGAGGTTATCTCATGACCAAGAAAGATTAGTTGATAATGAAATAAAATCCCACATAGATGATGTGGGGATTTCAATAGTTTTGTGTTAAACACATAAGATATTGTCCACTTCCAATCTCACTAAATATTAAGTACCATTCATGATAAGTTCTATAGAATGATGACATTTATTCCCCAAATGGTAAATAATTTAATTTAAGTAGTTGGTGATAGTTATGTTGAGGTATCCTTGGAAAGAATCCTTACACATGCACATAATAACGAGGGGTTTGGACAATATTTATTGCCATATATTCTAGGTGGGTCAAAATTCACTACAATGTCCTTAAGAAAATGTTTGAAACATTTAGATACTACAAATGGAGATAAATATGAAGACTTACAATACACTTGTAGGATATCTAGGTACCCTCTCTATGATGATTTGATCAAAAAATCAATTTATCCTCCATGTATAGGGCACAAGAATGATTAGCTCAGGCTAGTGAATTCAAGAAACTTCCACTAGTTTTGTTACTTCAATTAGATAATTATATAGGGGATAGAAAACAAGTTAAATGTAAAAAGTAGTGATTTATATTAAAATTCATATTTTTTTAAAAAATATGATGTAATGTGTATTATTATTTTTTTTAAAGTCCTCCCCATGGTTAAGCACCTCCTTGACTCTGTGTGTGTGTGGGGGGGGAGGGGGGGAGATGGATTCAAAACACAAAGCTATGCTTTAGATGCCAAAAGAACATGCAATTACTTGCATCTTGGTTGCATCAATTGAGTCCAAGTATGGAAGATAGATATATCATGAGGGGATGGGTGAAATGGTCTATAGGTAAGCAGCAAACCCACCTTGGGTGCAGTTAGGAAAGATGAAAGCTGTATGTCACTATAAAAACCCTAGCAGATGGATGTTTATGGATCTGTTATAAGCGACAATGCAATTTTTGGGGCTTTGGCCAGAACTTAAACTTTGTAACATTGGACCATCACATCTACACAAGCCAGGGTATACACAGAAGGAGATGGCTATGTCACTTGGATTGGATGGAATATATGTCCATTGCCATTGCAATATGGATGATGACCAAGTATTTTCCAAAATGAAGATGCAGGGATCCAGCTACAAATAAGAGACACCAACTATTTTTTATATTTAGATTAGAAACATACAAGGTAATACACTCTATTGTGAGGTGAATTCATTCTAATATGTAATGTTACTAAAACAATAGATTAAGAAAGCTATTGGGATCCCAAAATCTCTCTAATGCCTTATCTATAAAGTTAAAATTATGGAAAATACAAAAAAGCTATTTGCATATGAAATAACTAAGGATTCCCTTGTATCTTTAATGATGAGGCTAATAGGTGGGGCGATTGGAAATGGGAAGGCACCAAAATTCTCTTACAAGGATACTATAATTTATTCCAGACCAAAGGGTCATTTACAGAATATTTCTAATAAGAAGCCAATAAATTCATAACAAAAACTGAGTCCTCAAGCCAATGCCTATATAGTGGAATAGGTAGAGGTGGTTCCAATAGTGGAGATAATAGAGGAAGATGTGATTATATATAGAGATAATCTAGAGCAGGAGGTAGTAATATGTAGATTCAATGGTTTTTGGCCAACCACATAGGCTTTATTTCAGTGAGTGCATATGGCTTGGTCAAAAAATTGTGAAATCTCTCTCTGTTCCAAAGGTTTCTTCATCATACACTTTTTTGATGAGGAACATTACCTAAGATTTTTCTCAAATGGACCTTGGTTTTGGGTGATATGTAGGCTATAACTCACTCCATGGATCTTAGATTTTAATATGAACACTCACTCAGTCACCTTTATGCCAATTTGGATAAGGCTTCCTAGCCTTCCCATATATCTTATGAGTGCTTTAAAACAAATAGGGGATAGTCTAAGTAGGTTTGGCAAAGCAAATATAGAGAGAATGAAATTAGGTCTATACACATAGGCACGTATATGTGCAAAAATAGATCTCATCAAATGTTTAATTGAGAAAATGATCATTAGGTGTGGAAAAATCCAACATACCCAATCCATGTATTTTGAGAATATAGCCTTTCGATGTTGTATCTGCAAGCTAACTAGGCATCTTCAGGCTACCTAAAACATAGGTAAGGAAGTTACCAGCACATAAGAAAGGGTTAAAACATTCATATAAATGGTGGTCCTTTTCACCACAAGAGGAAGAGGAAGATGTAGAGGAAAACCATGAGGTGGAATGTCAGAATGGGATAGAGACAATAAAGCAAAAAACTAGTGAATAAAACATTCACTTTGAGGAAATTACTCCCACAAAGGAAAGGAACTAAGAGACCAAGAAACAAACCATGGAAACTAATCAAGGTAGGTTTACACTAGGAAGAATGAAGAGAGATCATGAATTAGAGAATTATGATTCAGATACAGAACTAGTTCCCTACACAAACCCCAATCAAATGCAAAACCTTCCTTTTATAGAATACCAGAATACAAAATTATAAATAGTCAATGTGGAGCTTATACAAGAGGTGTGGTAGGAAGTTAAAAAAAAGAAAGGCAAAAAGGGCAAGATTGAAGATGAAATGGGATCTCAGTCAAATATGTGTATTGGTCTTTGAAGGCCAATATTCTTTTTTTTATCACTGTCATGTTGTTTTATTCCTCTATCCACCTAGGGATTTATTTTTCTACTTTAGGTTGAGGGTATGTCTCCTTGGTCTTATGTGTTAAGGCTATTGGCTCAACCTTATCATTGCCAACTTGGTTTTTTGGATGTATTTTTTACCACTAATTAGAATAAAGGTATTGATGCTTTTTCTTTTCAACCCACACACACACACACACACACACACACACACACACACACACACACACACACACACACACACACACACACACACACATACGGTTGATTGGTATGTTCCTAAGCATGAAATTTGAAATAGACATTGATACCTAATCCCATTGACAATGAAATTCTATTTGTTATGTATGACCATATAGTGTATTCATAGAAGACAGAAAATAAATATGACATGAAAATGACACTACAAGGTTCTTAGATAGTGAAGGTAGAGGACATGAGGAAACATGTATAGTGGCATTTCTATTTGTAAAGTCAATACAATATTCTTAATCAATGATATTAGTATTTATGACATTAAATGTGTAACATTTACATATTTATAACATTTTCAATAATTATATTTTTGATGTTTTTTAATTAAATATTAAATTTTGTGGGATATTTACTTGTACTTTAATCATTACCCAAATGACCTCCATGGGTATTTTCAAAAAAATAAATACTATATTCAAATTATCATTTCAAAGAACAATATTATTAACAATTAATTATGTGATTAGTATATTTTGAAAAAATAAGTGACAATAAAATAATATTTATTGTAATAAAAAAAATACAGTAACCAATTAAATAATTAATGAAATTAGTCTAATTTATTTTAATTATTTAATTAAAATTACTTAAATACTTATAATGATTAATTAAAATTAGTTAATTAACTGATTAATCAATCAATTAATTGATTAGTTAAGTGGTTTGTTGATTGATTAATTAAGTGATTAATTAATTAATTATTTATTTAATTGATTGATTCATTAATTATTTCATCAAATAATTAATTACTTAATAAAATAATTAATTACCTAATAAAATCATTAACCAATTTTAAATTATTATTAAAATGATTTAAATAATTTAAATTAATTATTTTAATTAAATTAAATTAATTATTTAGCTGATTAATATATTAAATCAATTGATTGATTAATTACTTTATTAAATAATTAATTACTTAATAAAATCATTAATTAACCAATTTTAAATAATTATTTAAATAATTTTAATTAATTATTTAAATTAAATTAAATTGTTTATAAGTGGATCAATGAAATCTTATTTGGATACAATCTTGTGGATGAATGGAGGTCTGTAGTCCATCACCAAGCTAGGGCAGTTGTGCCCTGGCTAATTTTCGCTATTTTTGTATTCGCGTATGAGGGGGAGGGGTGTTTGTTTAATAGTGTGGGGGTGGGGTGCTGCAGACTTGGAGGTCACATTTTTTGGTTAACCTTTATTTTTTACTGTCATTTTGCATTGTGAGCGCAATTTGGTCAACGTTCTATGAATTTGTCAGTGGAGTTGCCTGGAGTGATCTCATTGCTGGGGAGTGTCCTAAGGCAGGCATAGTCATGGCTAAGAGTGTGCCTTTTTGGACCAAAATTCGTATAAGTTTTAGTGAAGCGATGGGCCTAAATTTGTCGAGACAAGAAGTGAGGGTGTTTGAAAATGCCTTCTTTTCTCAGACTACAGGTGTCAGACTCGAGCTTGCCTAGAGGATCTCAGATCACAAAGATTAACGGTTGCCTTGAGTGGTGCAAAGAAAGACCCAAAATGGTAATTCCTTTTGAAATGATTGTTGAAGATGTAGAATACTACTCTAAGCATTCATTGTTTTGCAAATTCTTGGGTTGAAGAGTCTCCCTTCAATTTTTGGAGAGTTATGCTCAGAGAGTGTGGGAACCAGAGGGAGAAATGGAGGTCATGATGCTTGCAAACAACTATTTCATGGTTACGTTTATTTTCTTGGCTAACTGCAATAAGGTGTTTGAAGGGGGCCCTATTTTTATAACCAGATGGGGCTATTCATCAAAACATGGCATGCAAGTTTTAACCCTTCTAAGGAGCTCCCAAATAGAGTGCCAGTGTGGGTTCAGTTGCTCAGATGTCCAATAGAATGTTGCTGTGAGTATGTTCTTCATATGCTTGCATCGATGCTCGAAAGGCCAGTAGGATCTTTAACAGAAACCTTGGGTAAGAAAGTTATGACTTTTGCTCTAATTTGCATGGAAATTGATCTAAGTAAACCATTTCTAGATGCGGTAGAGATGTGTGCGGGCTCATATTCCTGGGTGCAACAACTAGATTATGAGACCCTTCCTTTCTGATGTCGCCTTTGTCATGAATATGGCCACCTGGTGTGAAGATGTCTGAGAGCCAAGCTAGTGGAACAACAACCCATGCCTCCTCTTAGTAACACTCCTGGTACTGACAAGGGGAAGAAGCTTGTTGTTGGGGAGGGCAAGGATGTTGAGGGCTTTGTTTAGGTAAAAGCCCATAATTGTAGCAGAGGATTGAAAAGAACTCTAAGGGAGCGACAGGAGGAGGATACTTTTAACAGGTTTGAGGTCTTGGATGAATTGGGTCAGCAAGCAATTAATCTAGGATTAAATAGTACTGATCAACTTGTGGTGGATTTGGGATTGGAGATTAGCTCTGCCATTCCTCCCTCTGATTTGCAGGAGGAATTTTCCATGCCTATGGTCACAGATGGATAGCCAGGGGCGCAGATGACTTTAGAGCCAAATGTTGATATGGGGTAGGGAGTAAAGGAAGTGGCTCCTCTTGCACAGACTGTGGTTTCAGATACAAATAAGTGAGGTAAATCTTCTCCTCATCTAAGCATTTTTTAAAAGGATGGGAAGAAGGGGGCTTCAGAGAAAAATGCTAAAATAGGATGAAAGAAGGATTTGGAGAAGATTAAGATGATAGGGGAGACCTTGGTGGAGTTAGGATCTGTTAAGACCCTAGACTCCCACTTCTTGACTCCTCCCAAATGATCATCATCTCTTAGAATGCAAGGGGCTTGAACAACAGCCCTTGACAAAAAGCTGTTCGGGAATTAGTTCAAAGTCATTCTCTTGATGTTCTCTTTCTTCAGGAGACTAAGGTTTATGTGGAATGTATGATGAGTATCACACCTAAGGTATGGAGGCAAGGTCAATGTTAGTGCATTGGAGCTCAAGGATCTTCGGGGGGTGTGGCATGTCTATGGAACCCACGTAAGATCCATCTTGTGTCATGGATTTCATTCAGGTCCTCCTTATCCATGGTTTCTTTGTGCATTGAATCAGGGGAATCTATTATTTTTTCTAATGTCTATGCTCTAACTAATTTCCAAGGTAAACTCCTAGTATGGAATAATATTCATATGGTTCGTAGATTATTTCCTTATTTTTCATGGATTATTGCTGGAGACTTTAATGCCATCTTGGATTTATCTGAGAAATGGGGAGGTAATATGAGAATGGAGCCATCCTCAATCTTGCTTAGAGACAATATCTCAGCACTAAATCTCATGGACATCAAGCCTAGCAATGACCACTTCACGTGGAATAATAGAAGGGTGGGTGATAGGTGCATAGCCAAACATCTTGACCGCTTCATGGTGTCATGTTTTTGGGTGGGTGGGTTGTGGTCTTCCAGCTCTGAGATATTAGATTGGAGAGGTTCGGATAACTGGCCCATAAAGCTCATTATTTCCTCAACTAGGGTGCCTCAGAAGCCACCTTTTACGTGCTAGCTCATGTGGCTCAGGGACCCAAACCTGTATGGATGTGTTGCCGAATGGTGGAAGAGAGGCAGACCTGATTTTAGTTCAGCAATGTTTATTTTTGCCAAGCTTCTCCAATTTGTTAAGTATCAGCTCAAACGTTGGAACTGACAATGCTTTGGGAACATTTACCAGGCAAAAAATGTGGCACAAATGCAATTGAATGATGTTACCTGGATGATTAGGGAAGAGGGGGTGTCTGAATATCTGTTATGGGAGGAAGTTAGAGCTCTAAAAATAATGGAGGAATGGGAGCTAAGAGAGGAAATCTTTTGGAAGCAGAAAGTGCAGAATGTGTGGCTTCAAGAGGGGGATAAGAATACTGCATTCTTCTTCAATTCAGTGAAAGCCAGACAACATGGTAACTCTATATCATCTTTGGTGACAGACAGGGGGGAGGTTAACCATTCTACCCAAGGTATTTGTAATGAGGCTGAGCAGTATTGTGTTTCTTTATTTAGAGAGGAAGCGTAGGGGGACTCGACTGCTAAGGCTCAGGTTCTCTCCTATATTCCCTCTTTGGTTTCTTTGGAAATGAATGAGCATCTTATGAGAGCCATATCTATGGAGGAGTTAGAGAGGACTATTTTCCAGATGCAAAAAGGAAAGGCACCTGGACCAAATGCATTCCTAATTGAATGTTTCCAAGAATTTTGGGACATTATTAAAGTAGATTTATTGGTTGTTGTTCATGAATCTCAAACGAATAAGCAGATGCTTTGGGCCCTGAACTCTACCTTCCTAGCTCTCATTCCTAAGGGGGAGGGAGCTGATCAGTTAAGTCATTTTCATCCCATTTCTCTTTGCAATGTAATTTATAAAATTATTTCTAAGTTGATTGCTGAAAGGTTAAAAAGGTGGCTTACATTGCTTATTTTTGAAGAGCAAAGTGGCTTTGTGGAAGGACGTCAAATCTTGGATGGAGTGGTTGTGGCTACAGAGACTATCCATTCCATGGCCAAGCCCAAAGAAAAGGCTATGTTCATCAAGTTGGACATGAGCAAAGATTATGATAGAGTCCGTTGGTCCTTCCTTTAGAAGGTTTTGGGTGCTTTTGGCTTTGAAGAGGAATGGATTCATTGGGTTATGAGTTGTGTGAATTTGACTTCTTTCTCAGTTTTGATTAATGGAGAGCACTCTAATCTATTTGGGGCCTCTCGGGGCTTGGGGCAAGGCAACTCTCTCTCTCCTTACCTATTTTTTCTTCTGGTGGAAGGTCTGGGATGGTTGATTAAAAGGAATGTGGAAGGGGGCTATATTCAGGGCTGACAATGGGGAGGAGGTCTTCCTATACTATCTCACCTATAGTTTGTGGATGATGTAGCTTTGATGGGAATGGAGACAATTAAGGAGGCTTCTAATATGCGCAAAGGCTTGGATGTTTATCTTGAGGCTTCAGGGCAATTAATTAATGAGGGTAAGTCTTCAATTTTTTTCTTCAACACCCCACCTCCAATTCAATGGAGAATTGCTAATATTTTTAGGTTCCAAATTGAAAGTCTTCCTTTGCTATACCTTGGGATCCCTATCTCGACTGGTAGGCAGTCTAGGGAGATGTGGCAGGGCCTTCTAGACAAGTTTCATGCTACAGTAAATCATTGGACCCATCGTTGGTTGTCCTTTGCTGGCTAGGTTTAGCTACTTCAATCGGTTGTGCAGGTGCTCCCTCTATATAGATGTATGATATAGGAGGCACCGGTGAGCTTTATTAGAGACCTCGATTCCTTATCAAGACAGTTTTTATGGGCTGGTAATTAATCAGCAACTAAGTGGAGCCTTATTAAGTGGGAGGTAGTTTGTAGCCCAAAAAGGCTGGGTGGTCTTGGATTAAGACAGTCATTGCTCTCTAGTATTGCTCTAGTAGCAAAAATATATTGGTGGTGGTGCATTGAATAGGACTGGGTGTGGGCTAGAATCTTATCCCATAAGTACCTATTTTGGATCCCCCAGAGAGATACCCCTCAGTATAGCTTGACAGGGAAAGGTTTGGCAATTTGGTCTATGCTTAAGAAAGGGGTTGCATTCATTAAGCGTGGACTATTCTAGATCTGCAAAAATGGGATGGAGGCATGGTTCTGGCAAGACTCTTGGGATGGCTTTCCACCCTTAGTAAATCAATATCCTCACTTAGGTATATTAGCCCAAAGATTTTGTGAAGCTGGCTGGATGAGGGTGGGGGACTTTAAGGTTCTTTCCCATCATGGGTAGGTGGTGGAAGCAAGATGGAAAATCCCTGGGGAGTGGCCTATTTTTGAGTTAGAGTTTGAGTGTACTGAACTCTATTTCATTCTTGTTGGTCATAGCTGTAGCGCCCTTTTGGATAGTGATGTTCGACTCCCAATCTGAAGGGTTCATACATAGTGTCTTCTGGTTACCAAGAGTTGATCTCCCAACAATTTGATGGGGGGAGGGAAGTTCCTTGGTGGAAAAAAGTTTGGAATAGTTTCTCTTATCCGAAGTGTAACTGCTTTATTTGGACTTTGACCTGGAATAAATAATTGACGTGGGAAAATATCTGGAAGAGAGGCTTTGTTGGACCTTTGAGGTGTGTTCTCTGGAGTAGTGGGGAGGAAGATTCTCAACACTTATTCTTTTGTTGTCTCTTTTTAGTGCATTTATGGCATTTTTGGTAGTAAGTGTGGAAATGTCAGTGTATTCATGCATCCTCCTTGGCTGATTTTTGGGCAAGATTGGGGAGGCCCCCCTCCTCGGCCTCATTCTTGCAGGATGTTTGGTATGTTGGTCCTATCTTTCTCTTATGGCAAGTTTGGCTAGAAAGGAATCACAAAAATTTTCGGGGGGAAAACATGGGGATTCAACAGGTATGGACTAGAATCTTGGGAATGATCCAAGAAACTGTTGGAGTTAAGAGTGAGATTATCCTGCCATTGGAGAAGAGCGATGATGAGATAGTGAACAAGTTGGGCGTACAGGGGATATCTCCAGCCTCATCTTGCATCAGGAGGGTTAGACAAGTGAAACAGAGAGTTCAAAGGATGGGGAAATGGCTGCCACCTCCTACTGGTTTTTTGAAAATTAATATGGATGGTTCTTCTCGAGGTAATCCAGGATCGGCTGGGATTGGTGGGATTGGTAGGGATTCTGTTGGTTTAGTGGTTTTGATTTTTGCGACTAACAAAGGAGTGCAGACCATTAATAGGATGGAAGGCTTGGCGATCTTATATGCTTTAAGGCGAGCTTATGATCTAGGATGGAGGAAAGTGGTTTGTGAGACTGACTCTCAAGTCCTGGTCAATCTGCTTCTTGAGAGGAAGATCTCTGATGTTAGCTAGCAACTATCATTGTTAGTTCAGTAGATTCCTCAGGTTAGTTCTTGTATGGATTCAGTGTCTTTTGCCCATATTCCAAGGGAATGGAACGGGGTGGCCGATTGCCTGGCAAAATGGGCATCAAAAGATTTGGATGGCCGGACGATTGATAACTGGGAGCGGATGCCCTATGCATTACATCAAAACCTGGAGAGCATTATTGTTGAAGATGAGAGAGGTATTGGAGAGTGATTTTCTTGATCTTGTTGTTTTCTATAGTTTTTGGTGGTTCTTAGGGCGTTGGCCTTAGGCTGCTCTGTATTCTGTTGTTCTAAGTTTTAATAAAGTTTTTACCCCTTTTCTTCAAAAATTAAATTATTTATTTAATTGATTAATATATTAAATCAGTTAATTAAATATAATAATGAATTAAATATTTAATTTAATTGATTGCTATATAATTAATTAATTAAGTAATTTAATATAGTAATTAAATAATTAAATAAATATATTAAACGATTAAAATATTAAAATATTCAATTAATTGATGTAAATTTAATTTCAATTAATTAATAAGATTAATTAATTAATTAATTTACTAATCATGACACAAAATCTAAATAAACAATTTTTTCAAAAATTTACAATTAATGAGTCCCATTTATTTATCATTAAAAATAATTTTAATAATTATTTAAAAATTAATTAATTAATCGATCATTTAATTTATTTACTTATTAAATATCAACTAATTAACCAGATAATTAATTAGGTAATTTATTAATTATTTAATTGGTTAATTAGTTAGTAAAATATTTAATTAACCAATTTTAATAAATTATTAAAAATAAAACAATTTTGATTAATTAATTAAATCAAATCAAATCAAGTAATTATTTAATTGATTAATATATTAAATTCATTAATTAATATAGTAATAAATTAAATATTTACATATAACAATGAATTGATTACAATAGAATTAATTAATTATGTAATTTAATATAGTAATCAATTACATAAATAAATATATTGATCTATCAATTTTTTAATTAATTGTTTTAATTAAATTAAAAATAAATCACTTAAATTAAATATTTATTTATTTTTAATCTAATTAATCACCTAAAACTATTCAAATACATTTATTTAATTAATTATTTTTAATTAAAACAATTAATTAAAAAATATTTAATTTTATTTATTTATTTTTAATTTAAATAATTATTTTTAATTAAAAAAATTAATTGAAAAAATTAATCGATCAATATATTTATTTATTTAGTTCATTACTATATTAAATTAGTTAATTAATTTTATAGTAATCAATTAAATCACTTAAATACTTATAATAATTAAATAATTTATTAGTTTAATAATTGATTAATCAATCAATTAACTAATTGATTAGTTAAGTGGATAGTTAGTTAATTGGTTAACAAACTAATTAGTTAATTAATTAATTAAGTGATTGATTGATTGATTATTTATTTGATTCACTGATTACTTAATTACGTCACTAAATAATTAATTACTTAATAAAATCATTAATTAACCAATTTTAATTAATTATTTAAATTTATTTAAATTAAATCAATTATTTAACTAATTAATATATTAAATCATTTACTTAAATATAGTAATGATTAAATTTTTAATTTAATTGATTATTATATAATTAATTAAATAAATAATCATATTACTAGATTAAAATATTAAATTAATTGATATAAATTAATTTTAATTAATTAATAAACTAATTAATTAATCATGATAGAAAATTTAAATAAATAAAAGTTTTCAAAATTTTACAATTAATAAGTTCCATTTATTTATCATTAAAAAATAATTTTAATAATTATTTAAAACTGAATTTGTTGATTAATTAGTTAGTTGATTATTTAACTAGTTTACTAATTAATGTATCAACCAATTAACTCAATAACTAGTTAGTTAATTTATTAATTATTTAATTGGTTAATTATTTAGTAAAATAATTAATTAATCAATTTTAATAAATTATAAAAAATAAAATGGTTTTAATTAATTAGATTAGATTAAATCAAATCAAATAATTATTTAATTGATTAATATATTAAATTAATTAATATAGTAATAATTTAATTGATTACATATAAAAATGAATTAAATTATCAATTTAATTCATTACTATAGAATTAATTAATTAAGTAATTTAATATAGTAATCAACTAAATCAATAAATATATTAATGGATTAATTTTTTAATTAATTGTTTTAATTTAATTTAATTAATTAATTAAAAGTATTTGAATAAATTTAGTTAATGAATTAAATTAAAAATAAATCAATTAAAATTAGGTATTTAATTGATCTGATATTTAGATATTTAATTATTTAATTGATTACTACATTAAATTTGGTAATTAATTATGGAATAATTAAATAAGTTAAAATAGAAATCAATTAAATAATTAGTTTAATTGACTTAATTTAATTAATAAAGTTATTTAAATTAATTTAATTGATTATTATATTTAATTAAATAATTATATTTAATTAATTATTTAAACAATCTCAATAATTTTAATTAATTAATTTAATTTAATTAATTAGTTAATAAATTAAAATTAACTAATAAATCATTACCATTTTTAATTAATGAGTTCCATTTATGTGAAATAATTTTAGCTATTCGAGAATCCCATTTATTTGAAATAATGTATAATTGGGAGATTGATAGTATTAGGAGCCCCAAGCAGTCCCAAGTTTTCAAAATTATCGTTGACTTCCTAATCTTGTAGGAGTTTGCCAATGTGTTCGTTGAGGAATTTTTAGGAATACTACTTAACAGGGAAATTGATTTCTCAAAAGAATTGTACCTAGAATCAAGCCTATTTGAAAGGCACCATATAGGATGCCATCACATAAATTATGTGAATTGAGAGTGCAACTACGAGCATTGATTGAATAAGGATTACTAAGACCCAACATGTCTCCATGGGAAGCACCAATAATCTTTTTGAAAAAGAAGGATGGATCACTAAGACTATGTATCAATTATTGGTAATTAAAAAAAGAAACAATTAAAAATAGATATCCCTTGTAAAAGATCGATGATTTATTCATCCAAATGGTAAGATCATGAATCTTATCTAAGATATATTTGTGATCAAGATACCATTAATTAAGGATAAAAGAGAGTGACATACCAAAGATAAAATCTCACACTCGATATGTCCACTATGAGTTTGTAGTGATGCCATTTGGTCTCACAAATGCACCATATATGTTCATGAGTATGATGAAGAATGTCTTTTTCAAGTACCTAGATAGATTTATGCTCATATTATTTGTCTAAGGAAGATCATTTGATGTATTTAAGATAGGTTTAACAGTGTTTGAGGGAAAACTAACTCTGTGGGAAACTATTTAAATACACATTATTACAAGAATAAGTGCAACAATCATGTCACAATATATCTAGGAAAATTAGTTCTATTTATCCAAAAAAAATAGTGCCATAATGGAGTGACCAGTGCCATAAATGCCTTAAAAGTTTGCACACTAATGGGAACTGTATGGTACTACAAAATATTCATTGAAAGTTTCTCACAAATTGGAAACCCCATTTACATATATGTAGAGAAATGGAAAGAATTTTATATGAACTAAGTAGTGTGAATTATCATTTTATAAGCTTAATGAGCTTTAGATAACAACCCCTATTCTAGTAGTGCCAGACATGGATAAGAGTTTCCTTATTTGAATAGATATGCCTCTCAAAGGTCTTAGTGAAGTCTTGATTTAGGAAGGATAATGCATTGCCTATGAGTCAAGGTAGTTCAAGGAACATGAGCTTAATTCTAGGACTCATAATTTATAACTTACTATAGTCATGCATGCATTACAAATGTGAAGGCATTACCTCATTTTCTAAAATTTTATACATAGGACTGACCATCTAGGATTGACACACATATTCGCTCAACCAGACTTAAATGCTAAACAAAGGCATTGGATGGATTTTTTGGTTGAGTATGATTTTATAATTTATAACATAAAATGGAAGGAGAAAAAAGTGGTGGATGCACTCAGCAGAAGGCTACATCTATATTTCAAGATAACCTAAGAGGCCATATTTTAGAACTTCAAAGCCAATATTCCTAGTATAAAAAAGTCACAACAACACTTTGGTATAGAGAACCTAAGTCCTGACCAAAGTATAATGGTTATTTAGTGGCAGAGGGTAGACTTTTACTATACCAACAATGCATCTATGTGTCTCGTGGTGGAGGAGTAAAATATTAGATCTTATTTGAATCACATAAGGCCTTATATTACACTCATCCTGAGGAAAATAAAATATATGCACATATTTGAACCTTGTATAATTAGATGTCAATGAAATGGGAAGTAGCCAAGTATATTGCACAATGCTTAGAATGTTAGCAAGTGAAGGTAGAGAATTGATACCCAACCATATTTTTATAACCTTGTGACATTGTTGCACATTAATGGGATGTGATGTTCATGGATTTCATCATTGGGTTACCACTAACTAAGTTGATACACAATGCCAATTTTGAAGTTGTTGATTAACTAACAAACGTCAGACATTTATTGCCTACTAAGGACACTTATGAGGCAGATGATATTTCCTAGTTGCATGTGGATCAAATAGTGAGTTATCATGGTTGTGATCAAAATTTCAGACATGGATTATTTGTTCACATCTCACTTTTGGACCACATTTCAAGTATATTTGGGTAAAAATATAAATTTAAGTACAACATACCATCCTAAAATGGATAGACATATCAAGAGGGTTAATTAAGTCCTAGATCACATGCTATGAACATATGTCATGGACCAACAATATTAGTGAGATAATTATCTACCATTGGTATAATTTGCATAATAATATCTACCATAACTCCATCGGCATGCACCCCTATGTATCTCTATATGGATGACAATGTAGGACTCCTTTGAGTTGAAATAAGCTTGAGAACCATGTTTTGATTAGTACAAATTTGATAGAATATATGAAAGAAAAAGTTATGCAAATTTAATAATGCCTCAATGAGGCACAATATCAACAAAATAGATATACACATTTCCATAGGATTTATAATATTTTTGAGATTAGAGACTCATTGTTCTTTTGAGTAAAAACACATAAGAGTGAAGGATGGATTGGTGGTAGACCTCAACTATCACTAAGATTTATAGAACTATTTTAAATTTTAAAGTGACTTGGTCCAATTGCTTACCAACTTTCCATATGACCTAATATGCATAAGATGCATGATTTTTTTCATGTTTATATATTAATAAATTATGTACTTCAAACATCACATGTTATTTATTGGAATTATTTACCGATGGATGATGATTTGATAAAGGTATATCTCGTAATGATTCTTGACTTGTGATTTATTTGATTTTGGCACCATGAGGTTGATCAACTGAAGGTTTCCAAATTATGTAAGCTAGGAAGATAATTTAGAGATATAATGTCTTTATCCACATTTTTTAATGTGAAACTTTGATGACAAATTTTATCAAAGGGGGAGTATAGAATTCCCTACCTAAGACACCTATTTTTAACCATGGGAGTCACCCTCAAAATTATTATTCTATTATGGACTTATGAATTTTTATTAGCAAAACTCTAAATTCTAAGCCATGGATTATTGTACACTAATGTGTGTGTGTGTGTGTGTGTGTGTGTGTGTGCGTGCGTGCGTGCGTGCGTGCGTGCGTGTGTGTGTGTGTGTGTGTGTGTTTTATGTGATTATAAATTCATAATTATTAATGAACACCTTATTACTGTATGAGATCTTATATTTATCTTACACATGATGATATGACATTTAAATTATTGATTAAAATGAGTATGTAAAAAAAATGTGATTTTGCTCATTTATGTCACTGATTATCAATATTATGAATTCACCTTGTTATACCATAGAGGTACCATGATGAATTTGACTTTTGTGTAGATACCATGAAAGGTAGAAACATATATTGATGTTGAGATGAGCTAGTATGGGACCTATACATTTTCCATTGATATGGTATTTTAGTAAATGCAATGTAGTGGAATCTCCAACAATGGATATCCACCTTAGATAAAATGGATTACACAACACTTAGATCTCTTGGAAATTTGGCATTATCCAAATGAATATTAGTGGACATATTTTGGTTTGATATGGATAGATTTTATAAGCTCATTGTCATGAAAATAAATAATGATGAATGATATAAAAATATGAACTATGTTTCATGATCACCAATATGTTAATGCCATAAAATAGATAAAATGACCCCATTAAAGAAAAAATGAAAATGGAGGAGACCTCCATCCCAATGAAAGATATAGACTATCATTGATTAGACAAAATGCCACAACTAAGAATTATAATAATAATGGGAAGAGTTTGAGATCCAAAAATAACAATAAGAATCGATGAGTCAATGAGGAAATGAAGAATGTCCATCCTGATTCTTGTCTTGATAATGACATGACTAGACTCAGAGTTATGAGACATCTTACAAAAGTAAGAGCATGAATGAAAAATTACACATGCATTATTGAATACACTGATATATTTGGTAAGAATTGATAATATAAATTAATAACTTTCTAGAGTTATAGAAGAAAGGCAACCATTTATAAAGACATAAAATTTAGTGTTAAAAGGAAAGAATAAAAAAATTGAGAGAAGAAAGTAGATTGAGGAAGAATTGAGCAACTTACTGTTGTGTAGAAGGTAACATCCAAAGGGTTAGTGTAACATCCTCACTAAGATCTACTTAGAAATACATGATTTTGTTTTTAATTTAATCAATATATTTTTTCATTAGAATTCACCACAAGAATATAATTAGTGATCCAGCTATAACACATTAAATATCTTAACTATAAAATAAGTATGTAACAACTACCTGTTACTAACCACTAGTATAATATAAAATAAAATATAATTAAATATAGAAATTAATTATAGATGTCCAACGAAAGATGGTACAAACATACTACCATTGCTATCAATGTACAATGAATAAATAATTACATTACATCAGAAATAATGTTTTAATAATAATAAGTATAATACAATGTACAAGATACAAGGCTCCATGGAGAATGAGTTCTCTGAACTCTAGTATATATGGTAATTTCAAGTGTTGTCTTCAAAGAAGTACTATTGTGAGAGGGAAGAGTATTAACCAAGAACTTTTTCACATCAACTATGGATCATAGATCCCATGCACAATCCCTCATGTCCCTCCCTTCATGGATGAGTATATAGTGATGGTGTGAGAATCTAAAGAGACAAGTTGGTACCCATATGCTGTATGATTTCTAAGATCATGAAATATATCATAAAGAAATCCATTCTAACATGATATTATACAAACATGTAAATTATATATATGAAATGATAATGTCTAACTAACATTACTTTAGTCAAAGTTTTCAATAGTTATTGATCTCTATGATCAGTTAATCATACACACCACTTGATCAAATTAGGTTCATCTGATATTGGTGATACTAGTAAGCTAGTGAAGTTGATCTCACTAGTTATTAAGTACTAGTAATATAATATTTAGTTAATATGAATAAAACTAACATATTACTTTCTATTAGTAGGTATAAAACATCCTAAACATAAGAATAATCATAATGCATACACTTAGTCTATCAAACGTATGAATGAATCTCTATAATATTATTTGTTACATAAATAATAAGCATAAAAGAAAAAATTATACCAACCGGGTATAATTTCTATTTAGACTGTATATTCTTAATTTCTATAATAGGTACAAATACAGTGCATTCTATGACAGGAAATGTCATCATAGTCCATCATTTTTATGTACACACTACTCAATTTCCACAATCAATCATAATAAAGAAGGTCAAATAACTCAAAACCCAAATTATACCTCGTATGAATATAATTTAAATAGCTTATTACGTTTATAAGAGACTAGTATGCATATAAAAATAGGGTTCTTTTCTTCAAAAATATATAACTTAGTTTTAATAGACAATAAAACTATAAAAGAACACCTCCTAATGTACTAATATATACGATATATTCATACAAGATCTTAAACTTTCATATCAATATATATTCTTTATATATACGAGTGCTAATGTTTTTAGGCCCTAGCCAATAAATGCACTTTTAGTACTTAATATTCCAAACCGATTATCCTATAAAGTAAAATACAATTATATATATATATATATATGGGCACTTGTCACATTGCACCAATACATGTTGTATATTTGTATATACTATTGCACCTATTAATATATAGGTATTGGATTTACCATATCCAATAATGTACAAAAAATTAATGGTGGATTACAGATCAATTAACATATATTAACATGTATGTATCCTAAACATGTATTATCACGTGTATTTACTAATGCTATAAAATTAACAAATAATTTCATCAACTATAAAATACATCGATATCTTTTTCAAATTAATATCTATAAATAATACTGAGATCTTCTTACATTAATACATTTACTAACTAGCTATCGATAATTAGTTATTGAATATCTAAATCATAGCATGTATAATCACCAATACCACATATATACACACAACTAATCATAGATCAAATATTCATAAATTATCGATATATACACACAGCTATTCATAGATCATAGATCAAGTATTCTGACTAACTAATATTCTTCAGTTTATAAATATGAATCACTGTTTTAGATATTAATCTTTTATATATAAAGAGAATCTGTGGATGTTTATTTAGAGTAGAAAAACTGTACAGAATGAAACTGAATATTCATAATGACATATCTAATGAAAGAGACTAATGCTTATTCATATTCAACTTTAAGGTATAAACTTACCATATAATGATATCAGAGCTAAACACTTTCATTATTCTCTTTAATTCTCTTTCTTATCATAAAGTTGAAGTCAAATATATAAATTCATGATGTAATGTGATATATATCAAATCGGTAAACATATATATAATTATCTACTTATGTGGTTTCACGATATCCCACAAAAGTAAATTGTCTGCTAAGAAATTGGTTTACAAATCATTAGTAAAGAGAATATACCACCTAAAGAGAATAATGTAATTTAGAAATTGTGACCTTCCTCGAAGTAAAGTTAAAGTCAAATCAGTAACGTTAAAAATTACAACCCATATTCAGCTGTAAGGTATAAACTTCGGTGCGGTCCACTCTCACACAGTGGTATCCATATCCAAGGCGTCATACCTTAACCCAGAATACTGCATTGTAACATACCCATAACCATTTGCACCATTCCCTATTTTAAGACATACCCAGATTGTTATCTCTCCCGCCACTCTTAATTATAAGTTTTTATATATTTATGGTTTTATACCCACAGTCCAACAAAACTATTCATTTGTCTAAGTTGCCCAGGGCATTCTCACAACTTACTCTTTCAATTTGTCTATGTCACCCAGGTCATTGATTTATACACTGATATACATAACTAGTTTATAAAACTGATATATAAAGCTAATTTAAATTTGGAGTAGTCTATATTATTCCATATATAAAGTAGAGATGTCTTAGGATCTATATAAAAATATACAGTCCATATAAATTTATACATTTATCAAAGTTGCTATTTAATAAATGTCAATAGCACAAGTATGATATTCATAGTGTTTATTTCACACCGAATTTTACCAGAATACACAAAATTTATAAAAATGCGCTTACCTTATACCAGCGCCAAATTGAAATGGCACGGCCCATAATTCTTTTGTTCAGCTTGGTATGACCTTCCGTCTCCTCTCCTTTTTATCTTTTCTTCTCTTTTTTAATCTTTTCTTTTTCTTTTTTCTTTTTTTTTGGTTGCATATATGGCAATTTATGATAGAAAATAAAAATATAAAAAAACAGAAAATAGAACACACAGATTGCTACAGCAATTATGGAACAAGTTTTTAATTAATTTTCTTGAATCTTGCAGATCTTCTTGATCTTGCTTATCTTGCTCAATTACAATACTGCCCTCATGGGTCTATTAAATAGATTTGAAAAACTAACAATAATTAGAAAAAACAAACCAAAGACTAATTTTAGTCTTTACATGCCAACTGCAACTCTAACAGTGTAACTAATTGTTTGTTAACTAACTGATAGTTAACTATTGCATGCATGAGGAGTGGAAAAATTAATTCCATTCCCCAACACTCCCCCTTAATTTCTACCACAAACTACTTCAGCATTTACAATGCCTAAATGATTTACCATTCTTGCCACAGCTACATTGCTAGTAGCTGTCATTGATGGCATACATCTCTTCACTTATTCTGTCTACCAGCTTCAGCTAGGATGTCTTTCTTTTGTAGAATACACTGCCTCTCATGCGGAATACATCGCCTTGCGAAATACATCGCCTTATATGTGGAATACACCACCTTGCGAAATACATCACCTTATATGTGGAATACACCACCTTGCAAAATACATCACTTTATATGTGGAATACACCACTATCATACAGATTTTAGTCTAATCTTGAACACACTTTGACAGCTTCACTTGTTGTGTAACACAAGCTCTGCGGAGCTCGTCTTTTCAAACACGGTACTGCGGCTGTCCATGCTATAATCTTGACCGCAAACTA
Source organism: Torreya grandis (assembly GCA_037957365.1). Taxonomy (NCBI): domain Eukaryota; kingdom Viridiplantae; phylum Streptophyta; class Pinopsida; order Cupressales; family Taxaceae; genus Torreya; species Torreya grandis. Next base: position 51,279 of record JARHVA010004949.1, on the reverse strand, counting down.
CAATTTTTATCACTTTCCCACGCTTTGCGTGTCTCAACAGGGTCTTTTCTTCCTGACAGTAGCTCCCCATAAACTGCAGGCTCCTCCCACGATCTCAGGCCTACACTCTGTCTTCACGCTTCTACGGAAGCTTGACTGCTTCTACTGCTTCTTTTTTTTTCATCTTATCTGACTCAGGTTCGAGTCTCGAACGCTTGCTATTTTCTTCAGAAAGAAGGGGAGGATTTTCCCTACGGGTTCTTTTAGAGGTATAAAAGTACATTCTTTTATCCTGCATTTTTCACCCACGCACTGCAAACTCTTTCCACTACTAGCTTCGGCCCTTCCTTGGACAGCTTCTTTCAGCATGCTAATCACTGCGCTTCTTTGTGAATTAAACTCCTAGTCTGCGCTTTATTTCTTTTGTCTTTATCTGCTACAAATAATGTCCACCAGGCTGCTCTTCCCCTACACTGGCTTTTGCTCTTTTTCTACGACCTGTCACGATTCTCCTTGTCTGCAATTTTTCTTCTAATGTGCATTTCTTGATACTTCCTTTGGCTACACTTTCTAACTTTGCAATTTCGTTGACTGCTGCGCTGACTGATCTACTGTCTCTCCCACGTGTTCTTCCTCACGCCACTGTTGCGCGCTCTCCACCTTTCTCTCTTCCCACTTATCTGCAAAATCCTCCCTGCTCGCTGTCGGCTTACCCACACGACCTGTCTAACTGCGCTCTTTTTTTTTTTAACCTTCTGCCAGCTGCGCGTTTATGTTGTCTTGTTCTTTGGCCGCATCTCTTATATTCTCCAACACTGTGCAATTTCTTTTTGGACTGCTTGCTGGCGTTGACTTCCTCATCACACAGAACTGTGACCTAGACGTCTTTTGTGACTGATGCGCTCTTCTTGTCTGCTACATCTCTTTGGCTGCATCTTGACTGTGCTTCTTCTTAACCTGCATTTTTCTTTGTTGGCGCTCTGCTGGCTCTTCTAACCAAGCTCCTGCAATCTGCGCTATTTTCCAATGACTTTGCTACTGCTATAGCTCAAACTTCAATCTCCACAAGATCATATCCTTAAAACTTTGATACCATTTATTAGAAAATAAGAACATATAAGAACAGAAAAAAGAACACACAAATTGCTACAGCAATTATGGAACAATTTTTTTATTAATCTTCTTGAATCTTGCAGATCTTCTTGATCTTGCTTATCTTTCTCATCTTCTTGATCTACTGATCTCTTGCTCAATTACAATACTGACCCCATGGGTCTATTAAATAGATTTGAAAAACTAACAATAATTAGAAAAAATAAACCAAAGACTAATTTTAGTCTTTACATGCAAACTGCAACTCTTAACAGTTTAACTAACTATTTGTTAACTAACTGGTAATTAATTGCTACATGCATGAGGAGTGGAGAAATTAACACCTGTCTCCAACAATTTAATGACTCCCCCTTTTAAATCTATTCTTTTATTTTATTTTATTTTGGAATGTTTTTTTTTATTTTTTTCTAAACTTTTTTCCCTGTGCCACGCCCTTTTACATCCTTTGCATGAATCTATTTTTTTATTTTCCCATTATTTTCTCTTTTTCTTAATTTATTGATTTATTTGTTTTTATTCTAATTATAATAAAATAAAATTACTAATAATACTAAATTTATTTGATTTTCTTAATTTTTTATTTTTCAATTTCCTATTAATAATATGACTTAACAATATATAATCAATAATAACCAAATTAAATTTTTAAACATAAATATCCATAGATAGTCAAGTAAGTTTGTTTAGCGAGAAATCAAGATGTGGCATCATCCTCCTTAATGCTGGCCATCGTCTTGATGACACTTATTCAAATATAAGTTATGAATTAAAAATATTGTTCAACAGAAAAATATCATAGTATGAAGTATCAAATCAAGCAAATAAATATAAAAATTACTTATAGAACTCATCATAGTCCTCTCAAGTATCACTATCCTCAAAGCACTGGTCTCACAAGACCTTGCACTGTGACATTTTTATTATAAAAATAAAGTTTATGAGCATTAATTACTCTGATTAGTTCTACCATGACCACCCCATGATCCAAATCCTGCAAAGCATTTCAATCTAACACATGTGAAGGATCAACTAAATACTTTTTAAGATAAGATACATGAAAAATATTATACAATAGAGTTAGCGATAGTGGCAATGCAAGTCTATACACTACAAGATTGACCACTTCTAATACTTCAAAGAGTCCCACATATCTCAGTGAAAATTTTACTAATTTTTTAAATTTAATTGAGCTTTTTTGCATCTTAACTTGTAAGAACACTTTATCACCTACAGAAAATTACATATATGTTCTCTTCAGATCAACATAACTATTTTTCCTATCATTTGTATTGACCAATATCTATTTGATTAGTCTAACTTGATCTTCTATTTTTAAAAATATTTTAGGTTAGAAGACTACCTTGTCTTTCAACCTGTCCCAACCGATTGGTGTCCTAAACCTTTTCCCTTATAATGCTTCAAATGGTGTCATCTTCAAAGTTGATTAGTATGAATTATTGTAAGCAAACTCAACCAACATAAGATAATCTTCTCATTTGTGTTGTGTATCCATGTAATACATACGAAGAAGATCCTCTAACACCTGATTAACTCACTCAGTCTGACCATGAATCTTTGGATGATATGCAATGCTAGATTTTAATTGCATATCCAAATTTAAATTTAGAGTTACATAAAATCTATAAGTCATCTTTGGATCACAATATGAAATTATCTTCTCTATAAATCCATGTAATCTATACACTTCTTTTATGAATCTCTTCACAAGAGTGGGTATATCATCTGTCAAATTTATTGTTATAAATGAGTCACCTTGGTTATTTTATCAACTACGATCAAGATCATAGCATGCATATTCTGTGACAATGGTAAACCTTGGATAAAGTCCATACCTATTAGCTATCACTTTCATTCCAGTATACTATGTAGATATAAAAAATCAACTAGATGCACATATTCAGCTTTCACTTCCTGGTATTTCAAATAATGTGACAAAATCCACCACATCTTTAGTGATTTCTTTCTAGAAATAAAGTGGTCTAATCTTTTTCATAATCTTGATTAATCTTGGATGTCCTAAATATGGGGTATTATGTAATTTTGTTAGCACTTTGTTATGTAGATTCTCTCAATGTAGCACATACATCCTTTCATTATAATGCAAAAGATCATCATTTTTAATATGAATCTTTTATATCTATGACTCTAAGCATTATTAGACCATGCTTTCTTAACCTAATCATAATAGTTATCTCCTGACAATAATCTGATCACTAGAACCTTGAAAGTACTCCTAGTAGTAGCCATGGTTGCTATGTACCTTGTATGACTTAAGGCATACGCTACTCTATTTTTATTGTCTTTAATATAGTCGATATAAAAATCATAATTAGATAAGAACTCTATTCAGTGTCTCTGATAAGCATTTTTATTTGGTTAGGTGAAGATGTATTTAAGTCCTAAGTTATTCATCTTGAGTTCAAATGGTTTTCTCAAAAATAATGCCTCCAAACTTGTAAAGTATGCACAATTGTTACAATTTATAGGTCATGAGGGGCATTTTTCACCTCATAAGACTTAAAAAAATTTGATTCATAAGCTACTATTGCACCGTCATGCATAAAGACTTCTCCCAGTCCATCCTTAGATGCATTTGTGATCATTAAAAATTGACCATTGGGGTTATGAACTCTTAACACTGGTATTTTATTAATCCCTTTCTTCAATTCTTAAAGAGCTAATTCACACCTATCTGACTAGATAAAACTTTTATTCTTACATTACATGGAGGTAATCAGATTAGCTATCTTGAAAAAATTTAAACTTAATTTCCTATAATAGCTCACTAATTCCATGAAAATATTTATCTCATGCATATTATTTAGTGATATCCACTCTATAATAGCTCTTATCTTTGTTGGATATATTGAAATACCATCCAAAAATATAATATGTCCCAAATATTGCACTTTTTTTTAGAAAAAATGCACTTAGATAATTTGTCATACAACTTATGCTTTTGCAATGGTTGCAAAACTAGTTCTAGATGTAAAAGATGATCTTCTTTATTCTTTAAGTATATAAGAATGTCATAAATAAATACTAAAACAAAATGGTCTAAATAATCTTTGAACACACTATTCATAAGATTCATAAATGTTGTCAAAGCATTCATCAATCTAAACGGTAATACTGTGAACTCATAGTGCCCATATTGAGTTCTAAAAATTGTCTTTGGAATATCCTCATCCCTTAACCTCAGCTAATGATATTTTAATGTAAGATCAATCTTATAAAATATTATTTCCCCTCACATATGATCAAAAATATCATCTATACGAAGTAGTAGATACTTATTTTTTATAGTTTTCTTGTTCAACATTCTATAATCAATGCAAAGTCGAAGAGTACCATCCTTCTTCTTAACAAAAACAATTGGTACACCCTATGGTGATACACTTGGCTTGATTAACCCCTTTGATAATAATTCTTATAGTTTAGCCTTCAATTCAACCAATTTAGTGTTTGTCATACTATATGGTGCCTTAGACTATGATTTTTATCTAAGTATGATATCGATAGAAAAATCAAACTCATGTCTAGGAGGCAATCTTATAAATTATTCTAGAAATACATCATGAAAATTTATAAGGAATGGATAATCTTTAAGAGATGATTCCTTATATTCCTCCATAATATTTATCTTTTGACGATAAATGTTTGGATTCCTTTTCCTTGAGCCTTCTTAATTTGTATTGCAAAAATCTACCTTAGCTTCAACTTTCTTTTCTTATTTTCAATTTGTGTCTAATTTTAAAAATCATCTAGACACTCAACCTTATTTAGATAGAAGTCAACCTTGGCTTCATGCTTCACAAGCTAGTTAAACCCTAGGATCACATCGTTTGACACTATTGGTGCTACATAAAGATCCACTATTGTTATAAATTTGGGCAACTTAATTTTTGATTTAACTTCAAACTTATTAAACATGACTTTGCAATTATTCCTATATTGTATTGACCATGTATTTGCCATTACTCCATCTCTTTTAGATAACTAAGTATTTTAATAATTATAAAATATGTTTTAGCCTTTGTATCTATCAAAATAAAAAATGGATGTTTAAATAAAATACTTGATAATTTTATGGGTGAAATTTAGAATTTGACTTGTTGATTATCAACATTCACATAAATATGCCAATAAAAATTTCTTTGGTGAAGAGTAGGACTTTTATTCTTTGACTTATCTTAAGTACATTCATGAGCATAATGGTCATCTCCAAAGATGAAACAACCTCCAAGTGGTTAGCCTATTGGGTTCCCTTGAAACTACCTTTGAAACCATTACCCAATTTTTTATTACTTGAAACATTATCAAATTTGGCATTCTAATTTTAAAGCTACCTTTCAGAGTCTCCACTTCTCTACTTCAAGTTCTTATTTTTAAAATTTGGTTTATAACTTATAAACTTTTTTATTCAACTTATTCTTGACCTGTAAAAGAGATTTCAACTTTTACTCTTGTTTGACTGCCTTCTCAAAGACCTAGTCCATGGTATATGGTCTATAAAAGTTCATCTCTCCACCAATCTAGGGTTTCAATCTCATAATGAACTTCTTAATTTTAAACCTCTCATTTTCTTGGTACCGAAGTATATACTTTTAAAATTTTGGTGAATTATTCCCAATACTCATTCACCAATAAGTCTCCTTGCTTCATATTTTGAAAATATGTAAGCTTCTTTTCAAAGTATAACTATGGAAGACACCATGATATGAAAAAAAACACAAATTTCTCTCAAGAAATGTTGGTCAAGTTAAGATTCATTTTTAACTTCTTATTATCCCACTATGTAGCTTCTTAACCAATCAACTAGTAAGATCCCTAAACTGCTTTAGTAACTTCAAAGTAGTTTTGACTCTCAAAATACTTCTCCATATCAGTCAGTCATGATTCAGCTTTGTCACCCAAAATAGTTCCATCAAACTTAGTTGGATTCACTTTTTTCATATCTCCACCCAAATCTATATCTACTTGTGCTCTTGCATCCTAAAGGTTTTCTTGCTTAGTGCGATACTCTTCAGATTCATCCTAATGTTCTTTCTCTTCATGGCCATTAACTTCTTGCTCTAGGGTTGAAATTTGATCATTGGTCTCATTCATGGCTATGATAATATGATCCAACTTTGTTGCATGCTCAACAATAAATTAGTTAGGATCAAATGCAGGGTTACTATCATTGAAATTTGAAGGACCCTCTCTAGATACTCTAGATTTCACCATCTCCTTTCTAGTAAATATAATGATATCTAAAATTTGATCCATAGCTTTGATACCACATGTAACATCCCCACTTGGATCTACTTTTTAAAAAAAATTATTTAATCAATATATTTTTTCATTAAGATTTATCATGAAAATATAATTAATGATTTAGCTATAACATACTAAATATCTTAATTATAAAATAATCACATAACAACCGCCTTTTACTGATCACTAGTATCATATGAAATAAAAAATACTTAAATATAAAAAGTAATTATAGATGTCGAACTATGACTGGTAAAAATGTACAACCACTACTATCAATGTACAATGAATAAATAATTATATCTCATAAAAAATAATGTTTCAATAATAATAATTATAATAGAATGTACAATATAGAGGGCTCCACAGAGCATGAGTTCCCCAAAATTCAATATCTATGGTAATCTCAAGTGTCATCTCCAAAAAAATACTATTGTGAGAAGGGAAAGTATCATCTGAGCACTCTTTTGTACCAACCATAGATCAGTTATTCTCTACATAATACCTCATTAGGGAATGGTCCTCCCTTTACGAATGAGTAGATAATGATAGTACAAGAATCTAAAGAGAAAAGCTAGTACCCATGTGTTATATGATTTTTAAGAATATGCAGTGTACCATAAAAAAATATGTTCTAACATGATATCACATAAACATGTAAACCATACATATGAAATGACAATGTCTAACTAATATTATTTTAGCTAAAGTTTTTAATAGTTATTGATCTTTATGATCATTTAAATTTATACATACCACTTGATTAGATTACCTTCATCTGGTATTGGTGATACTAATAAGCTAGTGAAGTTTGTCTCACTACTTACTCAGTACTAGAAATATGAAATTTAGTTAACATGAATAAAAATAATATATTCATATAGATTAATTTCTACTAGCAAGCATAAAACATGCTAAACACACAAAGAATTATAATGCATACACTTAGTCCGTCAAATATATGAATTAATCTCCACAATATTATTTGTTACATAAATAATAAGCATACAAGAAAAGATTATACCAACTAGGGGCCCAAAGACCTATGATGGTGCCATGTGGCACCATCATGGGAGTCTAAAACTAGGCGGGGGTCACCATGGTACAAAGCATCAAAAGCAGGACAAGATCCTGATGTTCATGCCTCATGGCACGATCACATGTAATCATGACTTGAAAGAAAAGCAAATGCATAATATATCAAAGAGCCCCCAACAATCCTAAGGCTTACGATGTGTTACATGGTGCTATCGTGGTAGTTATTAGTTAAAAAAGAAGATGAAATAAAGAAAAGACAAGTCTGAAAGTCCTAATTCCCCTAGAGTCATGCGATTATGCCATGTGGCATAATTGCACTAACTAAAGCTCGTGGGGGCATATCAAAGCATATAAAAAATGATGGGGCCCAAAAAACAAAGATAAATCCATTTTATAAGCATGGAGAATAGGGACAAAAAGAAGCCCAAATATTGGTGTGCCATTATAAAATTGACAAGTGGAAAACACCTATTTACACCTGTCAACTACTTGTTTCATCAAGTATTACTAAATCAAGGTTTTGGAAAAGTCTTTGAAAACCCTTGACCACTATGATTGTGATGTTGTCACGATCATGGAAGTTTGGGCCCAATATCACTCAATGAGCAGTTCAAATCCCCCTGAACCCTGAAGTGTACAATCATGTTACGTTGCATGATCACGTTGAATCTTATATCGGTGGGGGTTGTAGTTCAAGTGAGTTGCCTCCGAGGCTAAAAGGCCCATGATGGCACCATCACAGGATCCCAAGACTCGGTGGGCATCACCATGGTACAATGCATCACAAGGAGGGTAGGATCCCTTCGATCATTCTATGGGGCACGATCACATGCAATCATAGCTTGAAGCAAGCAAAGGTAAAATAGATCAAAGAGCCTTTAAGGACCCTAAGGATAACTTGACAAAGCAAAGAAAAGATAAGTCTAAAAGGCCTAAAACTCATGAGGGGGATATCAAAACATATACAAAAGGAATAGGCCCAAATAAACAAAGAGAAAGCTATTTGCTAAGCATAGAGAACCAGGACAAAAAAATGTTTAGGGATTGACATAACACAAAGATACATAAAATGGATCCAAACCATTATAAAAGGGACAAGTGAAAAACTCATGTTTACACTTGTCTATTGGTGTGGCTCTAGAAAGATGGAAGACTTTAAATTATTTGGGGAGAACAAAATGTTGGCACATTAGCACTTGTTGCCACTGATTACTTCTCAATGATCCTAAAACTATTAGTTCCTTGGCATTAATCCATGTTCTGTGTGCCGTGAAGATCAAAATATTGATTCCAATTTTGTATGCATTAGTATTTTGGCATACACATTCAATGCCAATAGTGGCCATATCACTATGCATAATTAATAGTGTAATTAATGTTTTCATATTTATTTGATCTTTTCTGCGTTGACTTATATGAAGGCATCCATATCATGCAAAGTTTAAGCTAATCAGATATTGATAAAATAGCTTTTCTCCTATATTTTATTAAACAAAATATAAACTTTTGCATTGAACATTGAAATAGTTTCTAACACATAAAATAAAACCATTTGATTGAGCTCCAAAACATGGATTAATTCCATATTAAAACAAAATGAATCCTAGAATTATCTTAGAGACTAATAAATGTACCACTTCTCAACCAAATTTATTTCTTTTATAATTTAAGCATGTTGCTTTAAATAGTTCATAAATATTGAACTCCAACATTTATTGTTAATAGCGAGTGAAACTTTGTTGGACTAAAATAACTCCAGTAGTGGCAGTCGACAGCTGAACATCGGTGTAACAAGTTACACAACTGCCCAAACAAAACCACATTTCATTTCCCTTAAATAGATTCAGAATTGCAGGAACGGGTAGTCAGTGTAGCAAACGACAGTATCATTTATAGTGTAGAATGTGTTTCTGTCATATTCGTTGAGCGGGGCATTCAACTCAAACCTCTTTGGCAGGTCTGGATTGGATAGAAACAGTCTACCGTAAACTACTAGATCTGCCTTCCCACTCGAAATTGCCAAATTCCCATTACCTCCATCATAACCTCCAGCCACCATGAAAGTGTTCCTGAAAGCTTTCCTCATGGGTAAGAGGCTCTTGTCCATTCCAACTCCCTGATCCTCCCTTGGCTCTACAAAGTGAGCATACAGAACGTTGTATTTATTCAAAGCATCCGCCATGTAAAGCCCCACAGCCTCCGGATTTGTGTCATAAGATTCTAAAAATGACGAAAAGGGAGCAAGCCTTATTCCCACCCGATCTGATCCGATTTCATCCACCACCGCTTCTACTACCTCAAGAGCAAATCTGCAACGATTCTCCAAAGTCCCACCATAGCAATCCGTCCTGTCGTTTACGGTGTCTTTCATGAACTGGTCAAGAAGGTATCCATAAGCTCCATGGATTTCAACACCGTCTAAACCTGCCACAGCATAAACACTTCTTGCTGTTTAACAATTTTGCTAAGCCGTGTGCGTTCAATTCCATTCAACATAAACGCACAGGATGTTTACTTTGAGGTCGTTTACATACACGAGAACAATTTATTGTGTAAATTAAAGCAATGAAAACCCATACCTGCATCTATGGCGTTATTGGCCGCGATGCGAAAATCTGCAACAATACGCTGAATTTCCTCTATTTTTGAGGGACGAAGGGTGGATACGGTTGTCACATCCTTACGATTGCGTAGAACAACTTTTGCAGGCATTGTTATGCTTGAGGGTGAAATTGGAGGTTAGCCATTAGGCTGATAATCTGCATCCCGTTCACCGTAATCGTATGGCTTTAAATAAAAACTATATAAATAATTTAGAATGATCTAGATACTGACCAACGTGAGAATATCTTCCGCAATGCCATAATTGAGAGAAGAAAATGCCTCACTTATCATGGACGACCTTCACAATGGGCTTCCAGGCTTCAACATGCTGCTTTGTCCATGTTCCTGGTGTATCTGGACACCTGGTAGGAAAAGATAATTTGTATGCGTTTTCATAAAAATATTAGCCTCTGACCTTGATAGTCAGAAAACAAGCAAATAACACAGAAAACAAGAACTGAAACAAATTGCTACAGCAATTCTTGAAAAAAAAGATTTTATTGATCTTCTATTTTCCTTGCTTACAATCCTACGCCCAAGGTATATATAAATAAATTTTCTTGGCAAAAATAACTGAAAATAAACTAATTGTTTAATTGCGTCTAACTACTTGAAAGAACTAACTGTTCACTGCTTAAACTCACTGATTCCTAACTGTCAGTTAACTAATTGAATGTTAACTCCTGCATGCATGAGAACTGAGGTGGAGCTGGTAGTTAAGTTGTAGACGGAGAAATTATCTCCAGTTGAACTTGAGTTTCTAACACTCCCCCTTAATTTCTACCACTAACAACTTCAGCATCGACAATGCCTAAATTTTGTCTTAGATAATCAAAGGTCTCCTTTGCTAATGCCTTTGTAAATATATCTGCCAATTGATCTTCAAATCTGCAGAATTCTAGATGGATTTCTCCATTGTTCACTAACTCTCTGATAAAGTGAAATCTTGTATCAATGTGCTTGCTCTTCTTATGAAAAATATGATTTTTTGATAATGCGATTGTTGATTTGTTGTCACAAAAGATTGGTGTTGACTCCTTCTGTGCTTGTAATAAATCTTTCAATATTCTTCTCATCCAAGTTGCTTAACATGCTGTTGATGTGGTTGCTACATACTCTGCTTCCGCTGATGAAAGTGTCACTATAGGTTGCTTTTTGGATGCCCATGTGACCACACCAATACCTAAAAGAAAGGCATGTCCAAAAGTACTCTTCTTGTCATCAACGCTACCTGCAAAATCACTATCAGTAAAACCAATCAAACTAAAATCATTAGTTGTAGAATATAAAATTTCATATTTTGTAGTTCCTGCCACATATCTCAATATCATTTTTCCAACTTGTCAATGTGAGTCTTTTAGTGAGTCCATGAATCTAGAGATTAAACTGACCCCATACATGATATCTGGTCTAGTAGCTGTAAGATACATCAAACTGCCAACTAGTCTTTTGAATGTTGTAGAATCAACATTAGACCCTTGGTCTTCTTTGCTAAGTTTGGTCCCTGTAGCAACTGGTGTAGGTGTTGGTTTACAATTTAGCATCTTAAATCTTCTTAACACATCCTTTACATATTTAGTTTGATAGATAAAAAAAATTTCTCTGATTGTACAACTTCTATACCCAAAAAGTACTTCATTAATCCCAAATTTGTCATTTCAAATTCTTTCTTCATCACTGATTTAAATGTGTCTACAAACAAATTTTCAATGAAATTCAAATCATCAACATACAAACACAATCAAAATCAGACCTTTTTTATTGATTTTTGTGTACAAAGTAGGCTCACTATTACTTTTGCTGAATCCATTGTTTGTCATGTATAAATCAATCCTGCTATACCATGCTCTTGGTGCTTGCTTGAGACCATAAAGGGCCTTTTTCAATCTGTAGACTTTTGCTTCATGTCCTTGCACTTCATAACCTGGTGGTTGTTTCACATACACTTCATCTAGAAAATCATTCAAGAAAGCTGATTTTACATCTATTTGATATACATACCAATTATTTTGAGCAGCTATTGATAAAATCATTCTAAAAGTATCCAGTTTTGCAACTGGAGCAAATGTTTCATTATAGTCAATTCCATGTTCTTGTGCAAAAGCTTTTGCTACTAACCTTGCCTTGTGCTTTTCAACATTTCTATCTGCATCAAATTTAGTCTTATAAACCCATTTGACTCCTATACAATCCTTACCTTCAGGTAGATTAGTTAGATCCCATGTTTGATTTCTTTCAATGGCATTCATCTCTTCATCCATTGCTTTTATCCAATGTTCCTCATTAACTGCTTCTTCATAATACATAAGATCATGAGTGAAAAGAGCAAAATTTGAAACCAAATCTAATTTCTCTTCTTCTTGATTATAAATCTCATTTAAATTTCTCATTTTCTTACCTTTCAATCTTGATCTTAAAGTGGCAAGAGTTGGATCTGATTCATCACTTACTTGTGAATTTGGAGTAGGATGACATGCATGACTAGATGATTCACCTTGTTCAAACCTCCTAGGTGTTTTATTGGAGTGTTTGTTCCTGCTTGTGGAGAGGATTGATCTCCTTGCTAATTTTGTTCTTCAGATTCTTCTTTATTCTGTGGAATTGGTGCTCCAATTTTGATGGTGCTACCATCCCATGCTTCTTCTTCCTTAAATTCAACATCTCTGCTAATAATTACTTGCTTTGAAATAGGGTTATACAACTTATAAGCCTTTGATTCTTCATTATAGCCAATAAAAATGCATTTCTCACCTCTATCATCAAGCTTTCTTCTCAAATTAGATGGTATAAGAGAATATGCAACACAACAAAAAATTCTGAAATGATGTACACTATATTTCTTACCACTCCACGCTTCTTGTGGAATTTGATCTCTGACACTCTTTGTTGGGCTTCTATTCAGAATATACATTGCACATGCTACTGCTTCTGCCCAATATTCATTTGAGAAATGTTTGACCTTCAACATGCTTCTAGCCATCTCCATGATTGTTCTATTCTTTCTTTCTGCTACACCATTCTGCTATGGTGTGTACCATGTAGTCAATTGCCTTTTGATGCCATGATATCTACAAAAATCTTAAAATTCATTAGACATATATTCACCTCCTCTATCTGATCTAAGTACTTTGATATAGCAGCCACTCTGCTTTTCAACCATTGCCTTGAATTCTTTAAACTTTTCAAAGGCTTCAGACTTATTTTTAAGAAAATATATCCACGTCTTTCTGCTAAAGTCATCAATGAAGGTTAGAAAATAAGTACTACCTCCAAATAATGTAGTTTGCATTGGTCCACGTAAATCACTATGGACTAGCTCCAATATTACCTTTGCTCTATATGAGGCTCCTACTGGAAAGCTCTCTCTATGTTGTTTTGTCAGAATACAACTGTCACATGAACTTCCTAGCTTTTCTATTGGTGGTAAACCCTTCACCATATTTTTCTTTTGTAACAAATTCAAACCTCCAAAATGTAAATGTCCATACCTTAAGTGTCATAGCCATGATTGGTCTAGCTGCATGGTTTTGAAGTGGTCTTCCTCTTCTCCTTGGATGCACTGAATTCGAAGAGAGAACATCCGATTCTTGGTCATCTCCACTTTTCCTATCAACCTGTCACTTGAAAACTTATCCAGTATTGTGCAAACATTATCCATAAAGGATACTCTATAACCTTTCTGTACTAACTGTCCAACACTCATAAGATTATGCTTTAGTCCAGGTACAAAGTAAACATCAGGTATAAACCTTCTTTCACCATTCTTTGCCAAAATATTTATTAATCCTTTACCCATTACATCCACTTTGATATCATTTTCTAATTTCACTTCAGATTTTACAGAATCATCAAGACTAGCAAAAAAAAATTATTCCCTATCATATGATTACTGCATCCACTATCTAAGAACCAAATATCTCTAGCTTTTTCTTGAATAACATTACAAATAAGAAATAAGCTTCCAAGATTAGAACTAGATTCACCTGGATTAGAACTAGATTCACCTGTGTAATTAGCATTCTACTTGTCCACATATCCTTGTTTCCTTCTGCAGTCACTTGCATAATGTCTATATTTCTTGCAATAATAACATTGAATATTAGATTTATCAAACCTCTATGAACTGTGCTAGAAGTGATTGTTGCCACGTCCTCTATTGTTGTAGTTTTGATTACTGTTTTCACCTTGATCTAGATTGTTCCTTCCATATCTGCCTCTGCCTCTTCCTCTGAAGTTTGACCTTGCTCTTCCTCTTCCTCTGCCAAATGATACCTATGACTTAAAAGCATTCTCAAGAGAAGTATTGTTATTCATATTCATTCTGGATTCATGTGTTAACAAAGAACCCATTAATTCATTTACAGATAACTGTTTCAAATCCATGGTTTCCTCAATAGCTACAACTATTGCATCAAATTTACTAGATAAACTCCTGAGTATTTTTTCTATGATCTTCTGATTCGTGATTGTTTCTCCATTAGATCTAATTTGATTCACTATATTCAACACTTGACCCATAAACTAGTCTATTGAATCTAAATCATTCATTTGCAAATTTTCAAAACTTCTCCTAAGAGATTGCAATTTAGCAATTTTTACCTTTGTATTACCTTTATAGGTAGTCTCCAAGATTTTCCATGCCGATTTGGATCTTGTTGCTGCTGCAACTCTGGAAAAAATAGATTCATCCAATGCCTGTTGGATTAAAAATAAAGCTTTTGCATCCTTTTTTCTGTTCTCTTTAAATTCTTTCTTTTATGCTCAAGTTAATGCCTGATGGGCAACCTTGTCTTGCGTTTCTACAAAATCACTCTCTACCAGATCTCAAACATCTTGTGAGCAAAACAATGTTCTCATTTTAATTGCCCAAAAATCATAATTCTTTCCATTGAAAAGAGGAATTTGAGGCTGAGAAATACTGTTGTTCATGGCCATTGCTCATGCTGAAGCGATCCACAATCTGACTTTGAATTTTTTTTTTACTCCACGAGCTGGACGCTACCTTTCAATGGCTCCGCTGGTTCTTTTATTCCACATTGATTGGGCGCTTGTCTTTGACTTCAGCGCTTCAAAATTTTTGACTTCCACGAGATACTTCAGCACTTGTCTTTGAGAAAACTGTTGCGTGACTTTTCGTTGTGCTTCTGCTGCGCAACTTTTTGACTTCTGCTGCGCGATTCTCCTTGTGCTTTTGTTGTGCAATTTTTTTGACTTTTGTTGCGCGGTTCTTTGACTTGTTGGGTCCTACGCTCTCTAACCTACGATTTGACTGCTGCGCTGTCACCTACACCCTGTCACTCCCCCTCACGCCAAGTTGTTCCTTCACGCATCCTTCTTGCTACATTTTTTTTCTTACTGGCTCTGTTGACTCTCCCAACGAGGTGCTTCTCCTTGTCTACTGCACTCTTCCTTACCAGGTTCTGTTACCAATTTGATACTCAGAAAACAAAGCAAATAACATAGAAAACAAGAACTGAAACAAATTGCTACAGCAATTCTTGAAAAAAAAGATTTTATTGATCTTCTATTTTCTCTGCTTACAATGTTGCGCCCAAGGCATCTATAAATAGATTTTCTTGACAAAAATAACTGAAAATAAACTAATTGTTTAACTGCCTCTAACTACTTGAAAGAACTGACTGTTCACTGCTTAAACTAACTGAATGTTAACTCCTGCATGCATGAGAACTGAGGTGGCGCTGGTAGTTAAGTTGTAGATGGAGAAATTATCTCCGGTTCATCTTGAGTTTCTAACAGACCTATCTAGAGTTTTTTCAATTTTGGGAAACAAAAACAAAGAAACTCGTCATCCACCCTTCAGCAGTATCAGAAATCACAATTGCTTCTGAGATCAGGAAGCCGCCTGGACTTGTTCTCTGAGAGTAATAAAGAATGGCATGTGGTTGAGGCATGCAATTGTATGATCTTTGCCTGGTTAATGGGGCTAAAACCACTCTGCAAAACAAAATAATTTGTATGATGAAAACCACTTTTTAATTCGACATTTATCAGATAAAACAGAAAAAATAATATATTAGGTTTGCATTGAAGAATAGCAGACCTATGAGATAACTTGAACGGACCCAATCGGTAGGGCTTCATAAGCGGAATGCGTTGTTCAGCCATTTTGTTTTTTTCAGCTAAGAAGCTCCTAACCCGAAAAACCCACTGGCAATGTGATCATCCATATTTGTAAAAGTCATTTGCAGTTTTTGCATTTGTAGACATTCGATACGTCTCTGGAATATGGTTCGACTGCATAGTTTAATGCTGAATTTTTAATTTATTTTGTGTTAGTTCAATGTCGAAGGATGAATAGTGAGTTTTGGATTTATTTTAGATTCGATGATTCAGGAATATTGGATGTTAAATGTTAATTTTGAACTCGTGAAGGTTAGACGTGGAATGTTGAATTTATTTTAGATTACGTGTATGTCACATTAAGAATCTAATAACCTACACTTTTCTTTATGTTATGATCATGTTGACAATTGAGCCATCTATGTTTTGACTTATATTAGATCATGCTTTAGGAAGTGTAATGTAGTATTCTATTTTTGAAAAAAAATGGATCTATGGGAGGTCTCAAGTTGGATTTGGTAATTACCCATGGTATGTAGTGGGGCCAATGCATGTTGTTTGAGGATTAGTTGGATTTGTTTTGTATTTGCATGCTTTAAGGTGTAAGATATTGTTGGGTCTCACTTGAGTTTCAATGTGGTTGTTTAGATATGTTGATTATTAATTTTTTTTTAAAAAGATTTATGGAATTTATTAGTCTTTAATAATTATATTTTTAAGGTGTTTGTTTATTTGATAATTATTAGTCTAGATTACATATGATTGATGCATTTATTTTCTTTCACTAGTTTTCATACTTCTTTTGAATTTCTCATCTCTTCTATTCTATATTTTTCTCTTTCTTATTTTAGACTCTATTTTCAAATTTATCCTAATATTATTAACCCATGTTGATCACCACCACAAGACCCAAGATTTAATATGGTGGACAATGTTGTGCTTTGCACAAAGTTGAAGATTGTGAGAGTACAAAAATTAATATAAGAAATCAAAAAACCAATAAAACAATCATTTTTGAAAGTTTTATATGGAGAAATGTGACTATTATTCACTATACACAATAGGGGAAGTACAAATGTGTGCAAAATCCAATAAGACTAGGAGGGATAGCTTTTATTATAAAAAGAGATAAACATCCTTGTTGATTAGTGTAAATTGAAATAAAGAAATGTAAATCTATAGATGTGTTTAAATGCTAGATAACAACATCATGTTCACCAACTCTTTTCTAGTCTATGTTTGTATTCCCCTGTTTATGTTCACTTATTGGATGGATGGTCGTAATATGAAAAAATCATTACGAAAAGTGGTTACAAATGATAACTATTAAAAAAAAAGTTAGATTTCATCTTGTTACTAAGTGACAGTTTGAGATTTTTTAAGTTCACAATTTGACTTCATGTTGTGTGGGTATACTGATATATTCCTTGACATGTCATAGGATTTAAGGATTTGAGTTGGCATCCCATGTGGAAGAGAAACCTAGCACATGGATGCTAAGTATATGCATGTTTGCACATATGGGAGGATTTCATGCAATATATACAACACTACAATAGTGTACATTGACACTTGAAGACAAATCTCATTCTACATGTGTGCCACAGTTGAGAATGATATGTGTGTAGTTTAGAAGAGCTTGCACATTACTAGAGTTATGTGAGACAAAGAGAAAATCGATGTGGAAAATCTGAGATGTATCAAAATATTGCACACAAGACAAAAGATGTTCCACATGTAAGACATCCAAAGTCAAAGTGAGGATTGTGTAGACCTACAAAAAATCTGCACATGGATCATTCTCCCATTATTGAGAAACAATGGTCCCCATTTCAAAAAAAATCAATTTTGGAAACTAATCTTGAAGTTTTAGAATGATGTACCACCTAGCTTTATCAATATAATTCCCTACCTTAACCATACATAACAACTGATGTGTATCATTGTGTATGCATGTTATTGTCACTTCAATGATTTGATCCTTTTGTAGATATTATATATATATATATATATATATATATATATATATATATATATATATATATATATATATATATATATATATATATATATCGGTATTGTACACTTGACATACTGACTAGTGCTCTACCATTCAGTTCTAGACCTTCTTACTACTAGAAAGCTCGCATTCACCATCTCACTATGCTAAATTACTTATCTTATGGACCAACCCTATCATTATGATGACCCACATCACTTGTACGCTACATAAAGCTTAAAACATGTTTTATATCCTTCAATGTCAATTACAAACTTTCATTAGTTTTATATTTCATTTTTACACATATCAGTGATGTTCCAGGGTTGGACTCTTCAATAAAAATATAATATCTAAGCTTTGCTAGGTGTCTTCCTTACAGAGAGATAGCTTCCACTATTTTTAGTAAAAAACCTATAATTTATATGATTTAGAGGTTTTAAAAAAGCACCTGATGTTGTTTTTTTAGTTAATAAATCTTGTAAAGTAATTTTCGACAAAGTTCCAATTATCACTTTGCCTACAATTTTTTAAATGTTTCTACAAATTTATTATTTAACATTTCAGGAGTTAGGCATATTTTTACGCATGATAGCATTTAGATGTAGGAGCTTCCAAGTGCATTCATAATCCTACACCACACACACACATACCCATGTGCGTGCTCGCACGCATGCATGCATGTGCAAGCACATATGCACACCTTAGTTTAACACTAGGTTAAAAAAAAGAGTCCCCTTTTATAAATTACACAATTTTTTAGTAGTGTGCAAATTTATTTGTGTTGTTTTTCACCACATTTGTGCTCACACTCATTATTTGTAATCTTTGTGTAGCCTCATGTACACATTTTTTGTTTGTTATTTTGTGTGACTTTTAAGCATGCATATGTTTTTATTTTTCCACACAAGTGTGTTGTTGTATGCATGTTCAAATCTAGCTTGTTTTATCATATGATATCTTATGCGAGATGGTGGTGTGTAACAGTGTGAATATAGTAAATCATAGCACAAAGGGATTTGATCCATCCTTTAATTGTGAAGAGTTGAGACTTAACATTATGAGGTTATAATTTATGTGTGACTTTTCTTATGCACAATTTGTTTGGGTGCATATGTTCATGCAATGTGTTATGGGAAATAGAAGTTGATTTATATTTAATTTACTTGAATCATGGGAAGTTTCTATGGAATTAGTCACTATTATAGTATGTCATGATGCAGGTATCTATAATGTGTTATGGTGCCTTTTTATTGTAATAAACATATAATGTTTGTGCCACACTGAGATGTGGTTAATGATGTTAGCAAGTTGTTTGACACTATTGTAAGTAGGTGGGTCTTGTGACTATATAAACATGCCCTTATACTTGAGATAGTGAGTCAACAAGATTAAGGATAGATCAAAGTAGAGATATGAAGATTTGATATTGTAACACATCTCTTTTGAGATCACATAGCCTTTATGTTGTTGTCATTGTATGTGTGTAAGCTATATTTCTAGTCGTTGAAATCTAGTAAACATTTTTTTCTTATGTTTTTACATTTTATTGTATTACTTTCATTGTATAGATCCTAAGGTTGTGTGGGATAACACATCTTTTAATTGAGAACCCTAATCATGAGTGCATCATTTGGTATCATAATCAATTTGTATTCCTTCCAGGTGAATCCATATATAAAATTATATTTTCCACATTTGTGAGTGTGTAGAAAGCACATGAGACATCTTCCACTATATGTTTTGGGTAAAAGGTGTAAGTGTTTCTTTTGCAAGGGAATTACACACATAGCAAGTTTCACTAGGAGAACACCAAGAATGGAAAGAGCTCTGAGACTTATAGAATTAGATGGATTGATGTGAGATATGTAAACACATTTAGAGCCTTTAGAGACCACGTAATATCAAGCCATTGGGGTGGTGGACAATGAAAGTGATACTATCATAGAAGATGTGCCTAAGAATCATGTTGCAAAGGAAGACATTGATTAGATTGAAAATTGATTCTTCCAATTTTTTGCGAGAATAACTAGCAAACCAAAGTTTGAGATTGAAAATTACTCTTTAAGTTTGCTTCTTGAAGAGTTGACTAATAGGATCATTGGTTTGGAGAAAAAAATTGAGTATGAGGGTATGGAATACCCCAAGCGAGTTAAGTTTGTCATCACAAAGTTGAAATGGCATGCATTCTTATGGTGGAAGCATTTTCAAAGTGAAATATTGTGCACAAGGAAAAAAGAGATTGAGACTTGGAATAGGTTCCTCATGGAATTAAAGGCTCAATTCATTCTTATAGACTATAACATGATTTTGTTGAAGAAGCTTTAAAACTTGTGACACAGATAGATTAATGTGAAAGATTAAACTGAAAAATTTTATAGATTTACCATTTGAGTGGGTCATGTTAAGGATAGTGTTGAGAAGATATCAAGATTTGAAAATGGGTTGCACATTGTAATTCAAGATAAATTTGGTATGATAATATTACAGACTATTGAAAAAGCCTATAAATGTGCACTAAAAGTGAAAGAAAATTTATTGCACAAATAATAAAAGATGACATGAAGAAAATGAATATTCATCCATGCTCATGAACAAAAAGTTATATTGAAAAAACTTTATAAATTCAAACCAATCAGATCTATACTCTCTTAAAAAAATGCATACCACAAAACACACCTAAATAATATAATAATGTGCAAGTTTAATAATTATCATTTTAAGCTAATATATTAAGAAAATCTAAAAGGAGAGAAGCACCGTACGACGTAACTGTCGTACAATGACAAGTTCCAACTCACTTGAGGCAAATAACATTTTAAGTTTCTAAGGTTAAGAATTTCTTTGTGGGTATAATATTTTCCATATGTAGAACTTAGTATTTGTTATCCTCGACAGGTACTTATCCAAGCCCAAAACTGATATTAACTTCTATTTTACATTCTCAATGTTTATGGATTAGAAAATGATATTTCCAGTCAAGGAGATGATTCAACAAGAGTCAAACAATATTCAGACGTAAAGTAGAACTTCGCACCTTTTTAGAAGCCTGACTTTCTAGATATATGCTGATAAGATGGTGTACGCATTATAATACTGGCGCAGGACGGAATGTCGTTTTTCTAAAGTAAAAGCATAAAATAATAATAAGTAGAATGGAAGATCTGAGCTGAAAAGGCATTTTTTCCAACTTCGCACAAATCAGTGACGTATTAGGGCTGGACTCTTCGATAAAAATATATAATTCGAGAAGGTATCTCCCTGGGAGACAGATAGTTTCCACTGTTTTCAGTAAAATATTTTATTTATATATATACATACAATATATTGACGATTCAGAGCTTTTACAAAGCACCCGGATTGCTTTGTTTAGCTAATAAATCTTGTAATTTAAATTTCTGCGAAGTTTTTAGTGTCAGTTTGGAGACATATTTATTGTTGCACATTTCAATTATTCGACCTATTTTTAGGTAGGATACGATTTTGATGCAAGAGCATATGAGATCACTTGTAATTATTCATCATTTAAAAAATAAAAACAACACTTAATCTAACACTAAGTTAACCAAAAAAATTAATTTTTAGTTGGTACAAATCTTAAGTCGAGCACAAGATTATTTGTCTTGTTTTGCACTGCATTTGCACGTGTCCCAATTTTTTATAATGTTTATGCAATGTCATGTGTGCACATTTGTTGTGCATTTTTATATTGTTATGTGCAACTATGTAGCTAAGTGCAGGGTCAGATGCAGTTTGTTTTAGCTTACGATATCTTATGTAGGATGTTGATGTACAATAGTGTGAATATGCATATCATAGTGCAAGGGTTTTTTTTATGCATTTTTTTGGTAGCAAAAGGTCATTATGAGGTTGTGATTTATTTTGTATTTAGGTTGTATGTATGTATATGTTCTTGTGATGTGTTATATGAAAGAGTTTTTGCTTTACAATTTAATTCATTAAATCATGAGATGTTGGTATGAATTCATTTGATATTATTTTTGATGTGGTATATCATAATGCATTAAGCCATAATATGTATCATGATAACTACTTTGAATTGATCACCTATTTATAATATATTTTATTTTATATATGAGATCAATATTAGTTTGATAATAAAAGTTGGGATGTCCCTTACCTATTCAATAAAAAATAAAAAAATTAATCACAAGAAGGGTTAAGCCATATAATATCAGGAATTTCCAAAGTAGGGTTGTCAAGAGATCCTTCTTGAACTCTTCAAAATCATTTTATTGTGTAGATGTCCATTGGAGTGCTACTTTGGCCTGCATTATATTTATTGTGTAGATGTCCATTGGAGTGCTACTTTGGCCTGCATTATATGACTAAGAGAATATTTAATATTTTATAAACTAAGAATAAAATTTTGATATAATTTAGTAAGTCCAATAAAAATCCTAAATTTATTACGATAACATCAAGTTGGATAATATTTTATTATTGATTTTTTATAGGTCTACATGAATACGACTTTGATCAATGATCTAGCCCAAATAATTATTTAATGCATAACCAAATGTACACTTTGGTAAGTTGGCCTCCAACTTGTATCTGCATAAGGTTTCTAAGACATGTGAGTTGTGCTCCATGTAATCATACCAAGTATTTTTAAAGATGAGGATGTCATTCAAGTAAACAATGAAGAAGGATTTGAATAAATTCTTTTGTGGATAATCAATTAAGCACATGAATGTTACTATCACATTGGTTAGTCAGGAAGGCATAAATAATCATTTTTAAAATCTTTCACTAGTATTTAGTTTAGTCTTACAAACATTATAAGGATGGAATAGTGTGTGATTATTGCATGACTTCATATTTAACATGGTGAAGTATTGTGCACCTTGGAGTTAGTCAAGTAGGTTTTCAATGTGTAATATTGGGCATTGGTTGTTCACCTTTATTTCTTTCAGTGTGTAATAGTTGACACATAGCCACATATTACCATCTCTATTTTGTGTGAGGATTAATAGGATCCCACAAGGAGAAGCACTAGGATTTATCTTGGTTTAATTAACAAGATCATCAATTTGGCATTGGTATTTATCAATATCCAAAATGTAACTATTGTACATATAGATTGTTTGGAAGAGGGGATATAAGCACCAAATAAATGTGATGCTTTACTGCACAATGTATTAGAAAAACCTTTAGTTTTTAAAATATTTTTTCATTATTGTACTATATTAATGAGTTATTTTTTCGATAATGGTGTTTTCATGGCATTATGCAATGTGAATGTGTGATTTTTATCTAGCATGTATGCTTATGTGTGGACTATGTGTTGTATGATGTTATGTGTGTGTGATAAAATATTATGGTATTGTTTCTAGAGACAAAAGTAAATTTTGTATTTGGGGGTGACTCCAAGAAGTTGAAGTGATATTTAAATAATTTTCCATTATTATGGCCTGACATAATATGTAGCTTCTTGGTCATACAAATACAATATTCCTAGTAAGATGTCATAGATCTTGAGTGGTAAAACATTAAATATATGTAACATGGTGCTTCATAGACTTGAATTTTTACTTTCTATCATTCCATTGCATTAACCAAGCTAATAATAATAATTTTAGATGTGCATAAAAGGGTAAGCCATGGGATTAAGTTATTCCTTATGCAATATTATTTTTCTTACTTCCGATATGAATGATGAGATGGAGAGATTGAACCTTCACAAAAACCTTTACATAGAAGATGTGCTCATGTAATTAGAGGTGTTAGTGGCATTGGAATTGATTTTCAAACATGTGGCATTTGGATCGATGCCATCCATTTTTGTAAGCCTTCATGTAGACTCCACAAGAAAGGATTTATTTGCATGAGATTAAGTGGTTTAAATGACAACATTTTTTAGAATGGTTCTTATTTTTTTCATCTATCATAGAAAAAAAATTAGTCTTATATTTTTCTATGAGTTTCTTAGGTTTCTCATCTTTACATGACATATTTTTTTATGCATTGCATGACAATATGTCTAAATGTGGCACTAGATGAAGAAGAGATATTTATAGTGTTTTTGTATGCTTTTCCCATTATTTAATAATTAAATAAATCCATTATTTATCAAATGAGAGCTAAGAGTCCACTTTTTAACTTTATAACATTCTGTTGTTATTTCAAATGCTTACTTGATTATGTAGTTACTCATGGAACACAGTGGCATAATCTTACACTAACTTATTCTCACACTAGAAGAACTAATATAAATTGATATTATTATACTCAAATTTCTTGAGGGTATCGTGTTCATCCTTAAATGTATTGACAAAATTATTCCAAGACCCAATTGATACCTCATCTTGTGCATTTTGCATGATGATATTTTCTCACTGTTGGGACACTAGAATACAAATATTGAACATTGTGAAGGTGATATTATCAATGCATTTCATAAAATTGACTAAGCATTATGCCTCAAGTATTAAAATTAAACTATCCATATTGTAGTATTGATTATTCCATTGAACACCTAGAGGCCAATATTTCATTGTAGTTCGAAGGTGATTTCTTGTTAAACTAATTGATGTGTGTAGAACACGTAGAACGAATTTGTTATGTCCCAAGCTAAAACATGATTTCACATAACTATCTAAATATTTGAGTGCGTTTTTACTTAGTGGTAGCTAAAACAAGTTTATCAAAATCTTAGGATGCCTTAGTTTTTCTCAAATTTTCAACCATCTTCCTCTTTATATGGTGTTCTATCATATACTCTAACATGGAACCAACTAGTCATCATTATTTCATATGTTTTGCTCAAAATTTTACATGAATGTGAGAGCTCTTATTGTAACACCAATAATCCATAAAATGAGAAGTAGGACTTGATATGGTGGGAAATGTTGTGCTTGGTAGTAAGCCACAAATGTGAGAATGGGAAGAAGTTAATATAAACAAATAAGAAAATATTCAAACAATCATATGTGTAAGTTTTATATGAAAAAAACATAACTTGTATTTAATATGTAGATCTTACAAATGTTTGAAATATCCATTAACACTAGAGAGATAGTTCTCATGGTTAAAATGGATAAACATTATTTTTTATTTGATTGGATTAGTTGAGGTAATTGCATATATGTTTGAATGTAAGATTCTAACTAAATTTTAT
This sequence comes from Torreya grandis, assembly GCA_037957365.1. Taxonomy (NCBI): domain Eukaryota; kingdom Viridiplantae; phylum Streptophyta; class Pinopsida; order Cupressales; family Taxaceae; genus Torreya; species Torreya grandis. The sequence continues at coordinate 26,044 of JARHVA010004949.1, read as the reverse complement.
AAAAAAATACTTTCTAGTTTGTATGTGTATTTTATTGTCTTTGTGTGTATATAGGATGAAAGCTTACACTATAAAATCATTACTATAAATGGTTAAAAATAATTATGGTCGTATAAGGGCAGAATTTTAACTTATATTTGAGTGATGGTTGGAATTATTAAAGATGTGAAATTGGAATTACATCCACAAAATTACATCAAAAGATTCCATAATGTCGCGACAACCTGTAGGATGCATGATGAGAAGAATGAAGCCATCAATTAAACCTAAGACAACAAAACTTGCCTCAAATCCAATAGATTATTCTGAGCGGAAACCATTTGATTTACTAATAATAGTAACTTAAATATTATTCAAACTAGGACATGTATTTGGCAAGGTGTTGGCACTATATATGCAACACTAGCTTATTTTAGGGGTTGAGCTACTAAAGGTTTCATATAGGGAAATACACTTGCATACAAAAAAGTACCACACTTGAATGGAAAGTAAATAAAAATAATTTAAACATGTAAGTAAATAATATGAAAGTAAATCTAATGGTAACTTGGAAGCTTCCTCACACTATATGAAATTAAACATGAATGAATCATAAATTCTTATACAAAAAAAATATTATAAACTAGTTGATGTGATATTTATCATAATTCTTCTAGAGTGGGGCCCTACATCAGTTGAAGTTTTGATAAAATACATTCCTCTTATTATAGTTATTTACTTCAAACCACTTATTTTTCATTAAAAAACCTATAGTAATGAGAATATTTATACAACAAAATTAAAAAGTTTAGAACAAAATTAAAGCTTATATCTAAAAAGTTATTTCTTGAGTATTTTGTACTTGCTAACCTATTTCCTTATACATACTCTATAAATAGACCTGGTAGATTACTATTTATATCTTCCAATTAATACATAAAATATAAACTACATTCTGGATGTAAGCATAATCCATTAAAAAAAATCTACACATTTTTTGTGATAGATTTACAACCAATCAAACATAGAATAGTAAAAAACAAAATGTAACAAGAGAATAGTTAGTTCCATTATTGATAAAATATTAAAGGCATATTCTAATGGAGAAGGAATGATGATGGGAACTATAACCTCATCTTTCCTTTTTAGTGTATTATAAGAACCACCATGCACATCCGATCATGGAGGAAAAATGTTTCAAACTACTAACTAACCATCATAGTCCCAATAGGGTGTTAACAACCAATGGTATGGGTTATCTTTTATCTAATTTAGGAATCTTGTTATAGCAATTTCTCTAGTTTAGAATGATTTTCATAGTTGGTGCTACAAGTTAGAATGATTGTTACCACTGTTATGGGTTAAAATTATTACTAAAACCATTTTTATTGGTTGGACATGCAATTCCTATGAGTTAGATAACCATTTTTGGGGGGTTAGCCTACCTAGTTTCTATGGTTTGTACTCCACTATTTTATATGGATAACCCTATGATTGATTCAATCAAGCTATCAAACTTCTACGAGTACTTTCTCTACTGCATAGTTTTTCCTTAATATTTATACGTATTAGATTAGTAATAAATCCAAAATAGTAATGAAAGTAAATGACAAATTATTAAATATCAAATATATATTCAACATGTTCATTTAATACTATATAATATAAAGGAGTAAAAAAGACAACTTTGATATGCTTATAGTATATTAAAAAGGATTAACAAATGCATTTTAGGTCTTTCAAGTTTAATAACACTAACTAGTTGATTGTCCTTGAGCAAATTAAATCTCATTAAATATTATCATTTATTAAGCCCACATTTCATGAAAATCCAACAGTTAAGATGAACTATATTATTACCTTAAGTAGTATCCCTTATTCTTCTTAATGTTTTCCCATCTCTTAATTTATGCATATATTCATATAATTGTTCCTTCCCTATCCATCCAAGGATAAGAAATGAGAATGTAGGAGAATGAAATATTACATCTAGCCACCAAGTCCTCTATCTTCTTTATACATCAATATATGTATACACTCTTCAGATTACTACTCTAATGTTATACCTGGTGAAAGGTTCCTTTATTTATAACTCATGGATTAATTCATCTCATCTTCATGTGCATGAATTAGTGGTTTTTCTACCAATTTTATCAAAATGTGTCAAATACTAATTTTGGGCTTCAACCTGTTTTCTCATAAAATTCAAGGCCACATATGTATCTTACATAGGGTGATCTAGTCTTCTATGATTTTAGCTATCCTAGTGGCTTATCCCCTTATTATTAATTTGTCCTCCTTTTCATTTTCATGATATTAAACTATTTATTTATCTCTCTTGTCTTCATTGACTAAATATGAATAAAAGGACAAAAGTATCACACCCCCAACATATATATTTGGATTCTATTCTAGATCATAAATAACAACATAATAATGAAGATATAATTCACAAAACTGATTTTGAATTTCATGGATGTTATTCTCATAGACATTAAAGGAGTGAGGATCATTTACTTTTTTAGGTAAATCACAATATAGCTATATGAATTTGAATTTTAACCACTTTTCCTAAAGGTAGAGGGATTAAACCCTTACAGGTGCTCTAAAATCTATCATTTTAATAGTTAATTAGATCGATTATTCCATTTTTCCTTTCACTCAACAATGTTTTTGTCTTTATCTTGTAATTTTGGTTTTGCCTCTTTCAATTTTTTTCACTGTATACATTTATTCCATTATTTTACTATATTATTTGTACCATTAGGCCTATATGGATATAATTTTGACATCTCTTTTTACAATTAATTCCTCTTAGTTAGGTCCAGTGGTTTTGGATGAAAACAAATTTAAAAGTAATTTTGATGGTAGTAACATTTACAACAAATTTTGATGCTATGGGTTGTGCTATATGGACTTTAATGTGCCCATTTTCCACTTCGTACACCCTTGCCAACACATCCATCTAATTATATTAATTCTTAAATACCCTAATGCATGTCTTAAGTGCTTAATTTTCTCTTAGGGTGGCTACAAATGCTTAATTTGATTATTTTCTTTCAATAACAGGGGTTTCTAGTTTCTCTTTTGTCTCTTCCTTCTCAGTGGGTTTTTCTACCTCTTTATTTTTCTTATGCTTCCTCAAGTGTAGGGCCACAATGTTCCATTTCACCAAAGGCTCTAAACCCTTAGTTGAATGAAGTATATGTGTTTCTCTAATTTTACTAGTGATTTGGTTGTCTTCTTTTGTGGTTTCCTCCACCTTCTCAAAAGAGATTCAATTATCAATGTACAGAATGGCAACGGAAATAGGGGTCTATTATTTTTATACCATACATTTGATTCTCTGTGATTGCCTCTTAGGACAAATTGGTAGGGAAACATTTTTATTTTCATAGGTCTTGAATATGAGGGCATTTTTTTTACCCTTTCATTGGGAGTTGGCTCCTTAACCTTGTCCTATGAGTATGAGAATGAAGGGTCTAACCTTAGCCTCCTTATTCTTATCTTAAGTTTATCAACACTCATAGTATCTTAGCCTTGTTTAATTTCCATATTATCTTTTTTCTCCTCAACTTCTACATCTTATTGAGTCACCCTATATTTTTATTATTCCTAATCTACCACATTATCCTCTTATTATTCAGGTGGTTTTTTTTTAATTCTAAATAATTCTTCCAATGCTAAGTTTGGCCTTTTATCCATTAATAACTTATGGACTATAACATGAATTGAATAGTGGTAAGATAAATCCTTTGTTTTTCCTTTCTAGTATTTTTCACCATTATTTTCATTATAGTCATTTATAAAGTTGCTACATGAACCCTCATATTATGTCTCAAGTGATTAAGGAATTTTAAATGAAATAAATAGATTATAAATTATTTCCCCTCATAGGTTAAGTATTTTATGTAAATTTGGTAGCTTATTCACAAAACTAAGTTAATTAATATTGAAATGTGCCCTAGTTATAAGACTCTAGCTATTCAGTGATTGTGTAAAATATATCTCTTACTAATATAGCACTTAGTCTTCTTTTTCATAATTACCCTATCCATTAGATTATAGTCACATTTTATAGTAGTTATTTATTGACCTCAACATATAACTCCCTAATGGTAGTTACACCATCCTTCAGGGTTTCTAAAAACTCTTTGTCTATTTGGTCATTATAGCCTATCAGTTTCTCAAAATAAATTAACCAACCTACTTTTTTGAATATACCATCCAGATCCTATCTCATTTTTAGCAATGTTAGTTCTATTAGTTCTCTTTGAAGTTAATAGCCACCTTTTTAATTATTTTATATGCAACAAAAAAAGGGTTCACATTTTGTAAAATAAAATGATTGAGTTACAGTTTTAGAAATGATTGCTTAGTTTGCATTGCTAATGTGATGGTTGTCGGTGCTTCTCTATCCATGATTTAATTATTCCCTCTAATTATTATTTGTGTACCTATAACAATCATGATAGAACATCTCTCCATAAACTTTATTCTTTTCTATCCCACAACATTATGACAATTCATTACTCCCCCAAACCATCAAATCATGCATCCTTAGTTACTTTTTATAATAATTGGTATGTGTGGAGAAAATCATGAAATGGATGGAATTATTATATATGATTGGATGTGTGGTGGGGTAATTAGATTGACTTGAAATTATTTTAAAAAGAGAAGGGTTTTCCATAGGTAAAACCCATAACTTAGGCAACATTACTTAATGAAACATGATTACATAGATTTAAATGTTTACTATGAAAAACATGATAATTATATAAAAATAATGATATTATTAACTATCATTTATTGGTTTAACAATGAATCTGGTTTGTATGGTCTACTTTACTAGTTATTTTGTTTATATCTAGATCAATCTCTACAACATTTTAAGTAATCATAGAGGATGATGTGAGACTTGAAGAAGAATTTATTTGATGAAATCATATTTTGTAATATTAAAAACTTAGAATATTAATTTTAGTAGATGACTGAGTTGGAATGTTAGTGGGAAGTTCAAATTTAATTCCAACTTCCTATAGAAACTAGTTTTTATCTTCCTATACTAGTTACTAAGTTAAAATGCATGAAAAAGAGAAAATAATAACTTATTGTGGTTGATTTATTGGGAAACAACACAAATATTGGTGATGCTTTCTGAGAGTGGTAATGCTTTTACTTTGCATTTTGAAAGATATGGGTAGAGGCCTTTTAGTAACATGATAGGGGCCAAATACTTGTGTTGATCTTTATTTATTGATTGTAGTTGGGTACATACATTGTTGAAAAATTAGGTAGTGATATGTTATTTCAAGGAGGGGTTATTGGGATTTTGTAGATTACAATAAGTGAAACCTACAACATTTTCTGAACAATCCATAATAAATATATGTTGCTTATAGCATCAATGCATAGAAAATATATTTATGCATCATGTAGCTTTTGTCTTCATCATGCAATATATGTCTTCATCTTATATCATCTACCTACAACATTTAGCACTATATTCATACATCTTATAAAAATTACTAGCAACGTGTAGCATATGATTTCAACCTATAGAAACTTATATATAGCCTATAGTAGCTACTATAATTTGGTGGCCAAAGAATGGAATCAAAAAAATTGTTATATTTTTTTAACATTTATTTTGGCCCTTAATTACCTAATAAGTTGGTTTTAAAATGAAGCCTATTTATTCAACACTTGGCCATCCAATAAATTAGATTTATATCCAAGGACATCAATAATTCCTAATGATTTTCATTATTCAAATTATTATTATTATTATTATTATTATTATTATTATTATTATTATTATTATTATTATTATTATTATTATTATTATTATTGATTGAAAATTTTCAATTATAACTAACTAGAAGACATGTTTTTCAGTTAAAAAGGTTATTTTATGTTTGAATAGTGAATGAGATGGTTTTATGGTCAGGGTTGTGAAGTGATGGTCATCCTTTGTCAGATGAGCTATAATACTCATCTGGTACTGTAAATTATTTTTTAAGGGGTGATATTCTGAGATAACATGATCATCCAATGTTATAGATAGTTCCTCCATAATTTTCCTTATGAATTCATTCTTGGAGAGTGATTTATTATATAGCTTAAGACAATGACAATTGACTAATATGTAAAATATTAGCATATTGATTGTTTGTAGCTTAACTACTCCATTTGTGAATACTTTTTCTATCTTATAAGGACCAAATAATCTAGTTTTCATCTTTCCTTTGTTGCTCTTGTAATTAGAGTCATAAAGTAGGGTCTGATATCCTCATTGAAATCCCTGTATCTTGATGAACCAATCATGCCACTTATTTTTATGTTGCTAAACATTTTTTGTATGTTACAAAGCTTCACTTGGGAGTTAATCCAATGATTTGAGTTATATAATACTTTCCTTTTATGTATTTGATGGGTATATTCCATGATACAAGTTAGTCCTAAAATATTTAAACATAATATTTAAGGGGAGAATAAATTTCTTGCGATAAACTAGCTCATATGACATCAACCATGTTGTTGTTATTGTTGTTGTTGTTGTTTTTTTATGTAGCTATGTATGCCCATACAACCTCTGAAAGACATGCTAAAAAATCTCAGAAGTTCATAATTACGATTTTTGTAAAATATTTTCTAATTTCATTTTTTGACCTCTCTACATGGCCATTATATTGTGAATGGTACTTAATAAACTTATTATTCCTGATATTATATTATTGAGCAAGAGATGCAACCAAATTAGATGTAAATTGCATTCATTGATATGTAAATATTTACCTTGAATATACAAACCTTATGAGTATATCTTTGTAGATGAATTTTGTAATTTTTTTCATCCCTTGTATTTGTTAAGGCTTATAGACACCTAAATCCCACCACATTTAGTGTTCTGGTTAACTTTGCTAATTATCAACACACTTATCCAACCATCATTCCAAATTCAAATTTTATCCTAACATAACTTCCCTCCTTTTTTGAAATTTTAGTTAATCAATATTAATTAATTATTAATGAAAACATAATTCTATAAAAGTAATTAAATATGGAATTTCCAAGTCACCAAACATCTTCCACATTTATCTCAACCAAGTGTTGAGTCACCCATCCATTTCCTTATCTTCTTCAACCAATTTTTTATTCATAATTGAACCATTCAACCAACATGGTGAGTAATCCAACTACCTTAAGTCATTCATGATAAATTTTAAACTACCAAATAACTTCTCATTTATTTATCAAACACATGATCAATAAGTCTCTTCCGCTTGGATTAGGACTCAACTATGACCATCCAAAATTAACATAATCCAATAAATCTGAATTTTTCCTAGTCATCCATCTTTTCACCCAAAAGCCTATTAATTAAAGTGTCATCCTCTATTGTCAACATCCATTGTCAAACTATCGAAGTGCTACTAAATTTACATTGTGAATCCATTAATAATAAAAAGTAATATGTCCTCATGTTACTAGATTTTTCTTTGCATTGGAGAATGAATTGAGAATCTACACACACACTTGCAACAAAAAATCAAAGTCAATCAAAGGATAAGGTATTCATTTTTGTTTATAAGATGGAATGTAATTTTTTATTTTGTCTTATTCTTTCATTGAAGCTCTATTTGAGGTTTTAGATTAGTCTTAGAATAGGAAATTAATTATTTTTTTGTTTTTTTAGTATTGACTTCCAATTTATAGCTATCACAGTTAGGCATGCCTGGTGGAACATTTCCTAAATCCTTCTCATCTCATATGTTTTTATTAGATATTTTGAATTATTTTTCAATTCTATTGGAGTGCATAAAACTTTAATCTTGGTCTAGGGGGTTTTATTGTTATTTTAGGTACAATTTTTGTAGGTTTATGAGTTTTTTGTATGGTATATGGAGAACAATAGTTTTGTTATGGATAAAAAGGAATTTATTGTGTAAAATGGTGAAATTATTTCCAATTGTTTTTGGATTGTGTCTAATTTTATCTTTCATTTTTTAGACCTTTCTACTTTGTTATCTTTCTATTATTTTATTTATTGTATTTTCTTAATTTTATTTTCTTTTTTCTATTATTGTCCTTTTTGTAGAGCAGTGGAATCATTTTAAAATTTAGAGGCTTTTTATTAACTTTGGTGGAATCATTTTGAACATTAGTAGTATTTTTAGAACTTCAACATAATTATAACTTGGGTAGAATCACTTATATCTGAACTTTGACAAAATCATAACTTTAGTGGAATCATTCTAAAATTTACTGGTTTTATTCTAAAAATATGTTGAATCATTCTAAAATTTGATGAAATTATCAAGATGTATTTTTCTATTTTCTATCTTTTTCATTTATATTTTTTGTTGATTAATGAAATTGTCACGTTTGTAGTGAATTTGTTCTACTTATCAATGATTTGTTCCAAATTGTTTGATTTTTTAGTTTTAGCTTTCCTTTTTTCTTTTTCTTTTTTGGCTAACTTTCAAGTTTTCATTTTTATTTAAAAATTCAAGCTGAAGACTTTAATAAAATCTAAACAAAGCATAATTTTTTATTTCA
>JARHVA010004949.1:0-10000 GCA_037957365.1 Torreya grandis | reverse complement strand
TTGATTAATCACACCATATATATAGGATGTATCTTCTTGGAAAGCATAAATGAGTTTAAATGGAATTCCACAAATTCCCCTTTTCTTACTTTTAAAATACCATTTCCCCATTTTTTTTATTTCAACACCATGCCAAAATAAGAATTTAGTTCTTAGTTTCTTTGTAATATTTGAAATTCTCAAGCCACATAAAATTTATGGTTCTTCATGCAAGTATAATAAATAAAATTCACAATATGCTATCCTTTAGATAGCATTGTATGATCTTTTAGCAAGCAAAACAATTTATCTTTTTTTATCACAATCTACCAATTCTCTTTTTCTTTTTCTCTCTCCTTTGATGTAGTTGTAAGACACTTTACATAGTAAATAAGTATTAAAATTTTTCAAATCAAAATGCTTATCTTCTTAACATTAATTTCTTTCCTTCTCCCAAGTCTGGACGATGTTTTATAGTTATTCTTTTATTCCAAAAAAAGTCAAAAGGAATTTCTTTGTGAAATATTTACCATTTTTAACCAGTCATATGAGTTGTATGATTTATTTTAGGGAAATGAAAACTTCAAAAAAAAAAAAAAAATTAAAACTTTCTCTTATTCATGAAATGTATGAGTATCATATAGAGATCATATAATTCACCCTTTGATAAAAACAAATTTATTGCCAATATTTCCTCTTTAATGCAGGTCATGTGATGCTTATGTAGAAGAAATAGGAAATAAAGAAGCAAAATTCAAACAAAAACCTTCACTTTCAACCTTGGGCATATAGCTAGATATACGATGACCATACCATTCCTTTTAATCTCAAAAAATAGTCAGAATATATCCTTTGTCACATTTTTTATTTTTGGTGCAAGTCAGATGGCTTGGTTTTGAGAAAATGAAGACCAAAATTTGATTTTTATTTTTTTATATATTTAAAAACCCTTCTTCATGGTATGTATGACCTCCTTATTACTCCTTGGTTAGGCACTATATGGTCTTTCAGATAAGTGAAAATTATTAACATCTGATTTAGAATTTGTTTGTTTAGCTTTATAAACTCTTTTCTTTTACTTGCGGTGTCATACCTAGTCTGAGTAAAAAAAAATTAAAATTATCTCTTTAAAAATTTATAACACCTTCATTGATTTTTTCCTGGCACACACTTGTCTTGGTAAGGTAAAACAAGTGAATGTATTGAAAAACCCTTGTTCATTCACTTGGTGGGTTCTTACTTTGTGATCAAGACTAAATAAAAATTTGAATTTATATGTAATTCCACTTCGTGGAATATTACGAGAGGTTGAGCATGCAAGTCGAAGAAGTCTTCTTAGGAGGAAATTAACTTTTAATTTAATATAATCTAAGAAAATAATAGAACTTACACACTCAAGGGAAGAAGTAAAGGCAATTACATGAAATTTGAAGAAGCAACATTAAATTTGTAACAACAATTTGCACATAATGAAAAAAATGAAATGGCAACATGGACGTTTACATTTACATGACTCAGGGAAGTGTAATTTTGATTTGTACAATCTGGAGAAGCACAACTTCAATTTACATAGTTTAGGGAAATAAAATTTGAAATTGCACAAGAAGGGAAAATACTTAAAATTAAACATTAATGAAAAACAAATTTATAAATTGTACGAAAATGCAAAACAAATTTGCAAATTGCATGGAATGAAAATTTGATTTTACAAATTATATGAAACCAAAATGAATTATAAATTACATGGAATGGAAAAATAAATTTACAAATTGCATGATTTGCAAAATTTAAAAAAGTAAATTACACTAAGCAAAAAAATGAACTTTCAATGTACACAAACTAGAAAAATATATTTGTAAATTCCACAACTTAGAAAAATTTCGAGGCATTTATCATGATTTGGGTAAAATTGAAAAACATTTGTATGGATTATAAAAGAATGATTTGTTTTTGTAATTTACAGGAAAAAACTAACAACTTATTACATGAGAGCTCAAAAGGATTATTACATTATTCATAAATAGTGAAGTTTTGTTCAACATTTCATTTTTTTACTGATTAACCAATTAATATAAATAATTGATTAATTTACATATTTTTTACATTCAGTTTTTTTAACCCCAAAATTCAGAATTATCAATTTAAAACATGTTTTTTTGCAAATTTTAATATTTTTTAAAACTATGACAATAGGTTACAAAATATCTTATTTGTAAAATTGGAAATTTCCTAAAAAACACATTAAAATGAATTTCACACAGTTAGATGGTTATATATGGCCCAATTTTTAAGAACTATTTCTAACTAGATAAGGCTGGTTACAAATGAATTATTATTTTTGATACCTTTGTTTTGGTATGAAAAATATCTCTAATATACATAGGGATAAAAACTAATGGCCTATGGAAGATAGGTGTCGGCATCAATCTCCTCTAGTTGAAAATAATTCAGCTCCTATGAGTTGATCTAATTTTAATCATGCCACTTATTTTTGTTAATGTTCCTTAGACATCATTCTTAAATCCATGTGTTGACTTGATTTTTTAATCCTTATAACTATACCAAACACTTTTTATATCTTCCTTGTCTTGTGTTCACTATTTTATTATCTAGAACATGTGTTATCTTTTTATTTCTTCTTACTTGGTAGTTATTGCTTCTAATCTACTTATTCATATTCTTCCTATTCATCATGTTCTCCATGACATGAATATATATATATATATATATATATATATATATATATATATATATATATATATATATATATATATATATATATAATTTTTTTGATCTTGAGCTCAAATGGACTTATAGATCAAAAGATATGTCCTCTACAGGGTAAGTTTCCACATCATTCTCATTTGCTTAAAGCTAACCCAAATCTTGAAATTTAAAATTATTGTGTTATTTTCAATTACTATTGGAAATATTATTCAACTCCCATTATTAAATTCAATTGTTGTCTTTTTGTTCTAATCTTTCCTATTGTACCAGACACCTATTATATCTTTCTTGTCTTGTGTTTACTATTTTATTATCCAATACATGCACTATATTTTCTTTCTTCTTCTTGTTTGGTATATGTTTCTTCCAATCCATTTATTCATATTTTTACCATTCATAATACTATCCATGGAATGCATACAAATTTTAAATACAAGAGATATATAAAAAATTTAAATATTCTTTATTGATTCTTAGTGGATGAATAAAAGCATCACATAAGACTATTTTAATAAATCTCAACAAAAAATTAGATTTGAAATGGAAAAAACATGAAATATAAATAAATAGAAAAATTACCTAATGTTCACTCTCCTTTTTAATTTTAGTATTTTTTTCATGTGAGTTTGGTAACCACTATTTTTAATAAATTCTACATGTAAGCTCCGATGGGACTAAAAATATCCATTTATCCTCTATAGAATAATTTATAATAATGGATGAATTTGAACTTAGGTTCATGTCTAGTTAGACAATTATCATATTTCTAAAATTATAAAATTATTGAGAATATATATTAAAATACATTTTCAGACCCTTAGATGGTCATTCATGGCCTCAAAAAAATATGAAAATGTCCTTAACAAAAAAATGTGGGTTGTTGATTAATTATTATTTTTGATACCTTTGATCTGGAATGAGTAAGAGCTTAGATGGAATTACATATCAAAATTTATGGTCTCTACAAGATGGGTTTCTACATGAATTATTTATATAAGTACTTAAATTTATCTAATTTTCTATGATGATAAATTGCATCCTAACATTACACAACAAATGTATATTTTCAAACACATTTCCAAGATATAAATATATTTGTTTTTCACTAAAAATTTACCTTAAGGATTTACACAATAGATATTTATTATGAAACACATTTCCAAGTCATCATTATATTAATTCAATACATAATAATAACAAGGAATATACCTTGTTATGCTCTTGGTAGGCTCTAGATTCTATCTGTATTTAATATTCTATGGAAAATTGTTTGGTGCAAGGGTTCCTTCAACATTTTTAATAGTTTTCAAACAATCTTTTTCTTTTGGATCCTCTAGGACACCTGAGCCTCCCATTGTTCCCTAGATTGATATTCTTGGTGGTTAAGGACTCCCATGGGGAGACTAGACTATAAAAATATGTCAGAGACCTAATACCCGTCATTCTAGGGAATGGTTCCTGGGTTAGTTTTTAAAACCTCTTTTCCCTAATATGGAATCATACTATGGTCTTTTTATGTCCAAGATGCTCCTGGTTCTTGTCAATCATTAATTTTTTCTAATTTGGGAGTTTGACCAAAATCTTGGACACATGCTTGGATGTAATGCCTTTTCTTTTAATGATCCTTGAAAGGATTGGGTCCCTTTCTGGACTCTAGTGGTATTTACTATTTCTTTGCTAGTTTTGGGTCATTATTGGGACCCCGATGGGTTTTGGGTTATTTTTTCTTCCCCCATTAGATTCTTGGGGTACTCATGGTTATTTATTAGTTGGGTTTGGTTCCCCTAGGGATATCAATGGTTCAATTAGATACCTAGGCCTATTTATCAATTATTTTAGGTTGTTTTTTGGTCCATTTAAAACTGGCTAGTTTTCACAACATTCAAAAGAGGTTGTTACTCTTTTCATTATCCTTTCTTATTTATTGAGACCCAAACCTCCATATGTTCGTAGGCTAGTTTTGGATCCAGTTAAATATAATATTAGTTATATCTCTATTATATTTATTGGGTTTGGGTCCCATAGGGACCTTGAAGGTTCTTTTCAAAACCTAGGCCTCTGTCTCCATTAGTTTAGGTTAGTTTTCAGTCCAGCTAAAATCAGTTAGTTCATGTACTAGTTGATTGTAGTTTTTTTAAATCTTTATGTTGTTATTTCCTCTTTAGTTGAGTGTTTTTTGTTTTCTTGGTGAGCTATACCTTCTTCTATCTTGTGTATGTTAGAGGGAGACCCGAACCTCCTAATTTTTTTAGCCTAGGTTCTACACCAGTTTAAAAGTGGGTTACCTTAATCCAAATAAGGTATATATATTTAAATAACCTAAAATTTACAATTATATACTATATCATCACATGAATAGTAAAACATGAAGTTACGTTCCCAATAATAATCATTATTCTTTTTTAATATTTTATTCTACTATAAGAATAATTCTTTTTGTAGAATTTCCTTTGAAGAATAAGTAGTCATTTATTTCAAATAATTTTACAAAAATTCCTTCAAGAAATTAGGCTACGATGGGATCACAAGAATTTATAAATTTTGCACTTATTTGTTTTAAAGATAGTTAAAATGAAACTTTTTTAGAAATGTACCCTTACATATCAATAATAAAACTAAATCCATTATAACTACAACATAGCTGAAACTTTTCACATTACATAACTTTAGAAAATTAAAAATTTTACTATTGTATCTTCCATTCCTTTTACTTCATTTGAAATGGTTGTAAGATAATTTTTTTTTAAAAATAGTTTTTTAGAAAATTAGAAGAGGGGAAATAGCTCACCACCTTACATTATGACATTATCAGACATCTAAGGCCTTCATCTATCCCCAAGCCCTAGAGTTGACCCAACCAAATATCACACATGCAAAACAATAAAATTTATACTAAGTTTTTATTTTGAGAGAGAGTGTTAGGTTGTGGAGCTAAAAGCTTCACTGATGCAAACATGGAGGACGCTGTTGAGAGGTTGTTGAGTTACAGAGCAACCAGCGTCAGTCTGATCAACTGACGTCGGTCATATCCAGTGCAGAGCAAATTGACATCAGTCAGGGATCGGCCGACATCGGTCATCTCCAGCCAGACAAGGATCGACGTCGGTCACCTGTGTAGTTTTGGAACTGTCGGTTGCATGAACAGTTAGTTAACGAACCAATTGTTTGCATGTTGAAAGGCTAATTTTAGTCTTGAGCTATGGATCTAATTATTGTAATTAGATGTCTAATTATTGTTTGCATGAGATCTATTTAAGAGACTCATGGGCTATATTGTAAATTGTTCTAGTTGAGTTGAGCAAGGTTAACTCCTTCAGAGGGAAGAGAGCAAGGTGTGTTGCTCATAGTTCCACAAGGGTGCCGAGTGTGTATGATCAAGTAGAGTTGCAGGTTGTGCAAGTTCTAGTAGAAGATCCACCAGGGTACTAGTTGAAGAATCATAAGGACTTGGTGAGGCAAGGACAAGGGTTCTTTAGGGTGTAGAGAGATCTACATGGTAAGTATGATCAGTTGATTTGTAGGTGTTTGTGTGTGCAAGGTCTAAGGTGGATCTGCAGGATAGCAAGGTCAAAGGTGACGGGCAACACAATAGGTAGCAAGATTAGGGGAGATCTACTTGGAGTACGTTGAGTACTTGGAGTGCGTGGAGTACTTGTGGAGTGCATGGAGCACTTGTGTACTAGTAGTAGTGATACTGACTGGTGGTATTGGCAGTAGTGATACTGACTGGTTGGAGGTGAACACCAACTCTATGTTTGAGTTGTGTGTTGGGACCGTAAGAGAGAGAATGAGCTCTTGAAGAGATTTACTATTTATTCCCTAGAGGTGTGGGAGCCCTAAAGGTGTGTAAGGAAGAAGACTGTGGCAATCTTCTTTGTTGTATTTCCTTCTGGAAGAGTATTAATACAATTGGGTATTGTCTCTCATATTCTGTGTTATTTTTGAATTCTAGTTACTTGCTACTTTTGGTTTAAATTCTATGTTTAGTTGCTTGTACATGGTAATCAATTGTGCTTCTGGGTCCTAACAGTTGGTATTAGAGCATGTTTGTTGTTCTAGATTCCTGACAGTTGGTATCAGAGCTAAGGTTGTAAGAGCAGGTTTGTGTTTTGATTACAGGTCACTCTCAGGGGTTTTTGATTGAGTGGGAGTATAGCAATGGCAGAAGAAAGTAAGTTAAGAATGGAGGAATTGAAAAGAATGAATGGTCAATTACGGTGTTATGGAAAGAAAGAGTAGGTAAAGAGAAATTGTTGGTTGGTAGAAGATCAACATGAAGGAATTGAAGAAGCAGATGTTGCAGGTGTTGTTGCATAGGATGCTCTAGGATGATCCTTAGATAAAGTAGAATCTTGGTTTATAGATTATGTTGCCTCTTTCCATGCAGCCCCAAATAGAGGGGTTGGTGAGCCTTGTCAAAGTATTGGCAAAGGGGAAGTGTTGCTGAAATTGCAGGCAACCAACACATGGGTGTTGAAGAAGGTCATGCAAGTCCCAGTCTTGAAGATGCAGCTAATTGCTTCAAGAAAGTTGGGTGATGAGAGATGCACAAAAACTCTCACAATGGATTCTTGGAATGTTACCAAGGATGCACTTGAATTAGCATGTGGTAAGAAAGTAGGTACTCTTTATCTACTTGCTTGTATTATTGATTCTTCTTCTATTGTGAGGACATGGCTTTGTAGGCTTGGTCACATGAGCAAGAAGGAGATGCATGTTCTTAAGAGGAAGTCAGATGTCTTTGACAGACTTAAGAACTAGAAAACCTTGGTGTTCTTGGAGGAGATGACGGATAGAGATCAGTGGATGGGACTGAGTAACTCTGAGTAGGGTAGTTTGGACAGGGTTTTGATCCAAAGAGAGCTCGCAGGTAAAAAGTCATCACTCACAGGCGAATACAGGTATAGGCATCGGTCAGGGAAAATTGGCATCGAATAGATAGGCACCGATGTCAGTCATGTGTACACAGGCAAAGTCAGTGGTGTCGAGCAGGTGGAGATTGACATCAGTAGGATAACTGGCATTGGCGACCTAGATAGTCGCATGGAACTAACATCAATCAGATGCAGACTGTGTGGTGATCGAGGTCGGTCACTAGAATAGATTTTGGGTGGACAGCAAGCTATCAAGGAGTCTTAAACGCCCATGGGGAGGATTGAAGGTGTAAGTAAGCCTCAAATTCATTATTCTTCTTCTTTATACTAGTTGCTCACTACAGAGTAGGAAGGATCTAGGAAATAGTGGGAGCATGGCATGAATGAGGATGCAGAACCAAATGGGAGATTTGGTAGGGTTGCTAGCTGGTATGAAAGCACTGAAAGATGAATGGATACCTTAGTTAAAGAATAGAGAGAATGGATACATGAGATGGAAGGCCAGGTCATATGGTCTTGAGGAAGCTGCAGGATAGTGGTACAGGTTTGACAGGTGGATGACAAAGCATGGCTTTAGTCAATGTCAGTGTAACCATTGTGTTTGTCTTACTAGGTTGGATAATGATTGAAAAATTATCCTGTTACTATATGTGGATGGTATGCTAGCTGTAGGTTCAGACATACAAGGTTTTGCTGAGCTAAAGGTAAGGTTAGTTCAGTGGTTTGCTATTAAGGATTTGGGAGTAGTGAAATTCTTTGGCATGAGAGACATGGAAGATCACAGGTTGATTTTGTCTCCAGTAGGAGCTGATGTGAATTAGGTGTTGGCAAGGTTCAATATGCAGGATGCAGAATCAGAGCACACCAAGGGCTAGATAGTTCAGTGTCTGAAATCACATGAGGTCTGGTATAGACTTGAGTTTTCCCCAACAGTGAGAGCTATCAGAGAGTTAGGAGCCAATTTAGGGAAGTGGGTTCTCAGATATTTGAGGGGACCAGAAGTAGGTATACATGCTATGCAGGGTCAGGACTTCACTACATGGGTTTGTAGGTTCGGATGTGGCAGGTTACTTGGATGATAGGTGGTGCACCATAGGTTGTGTGGTGGTTGGTCTTCAGGATTGATCTTGAAGAGGGATACAAGCTAGGAAATAGATTAGATGGTGTACAGGTATAGGTATAGTGCAGCTGTTTATCTCCAAGTGGGAGATTGTTAGGTTGTGGAGCTAAAAGCTTCACTGATGCAAACATGGAGGATGTTGTTGAGAGGTTGCTGAGTTGTAGAGCAACCGGCGTCGGTCATCTCCAGCCAGATAGGGACTGACGTCGATCGCCTGTGCAGTTCTAGAACTGTCATTTGCACAAATAGTTAGTTAGCGAACCACTTGTTTTCATGTTGGAAGGCTAATTTTTAGTCTTGAGCTACAGATCTAATTATTGTAATTAGATGTCTAATTATTGTTTGCATGAGATCTATTTAAGAGACTCATGGGCTGTATTGTAAATTGTTCTAGTTGAGTTGAGCAAGGTTAGCTCCTTCAGAGGGAAGAGAGCAAGGTGTGTTCCTCCTCGTTCCACAGGGGTGCCGAGTGTGTATGATCAAGTAGAGCTGCAAGTTGTGCAAGTTTTGGTAGAAGATCCACCAGGGTACTGGTTGAAGAATCATAAGTACTTGGTGAGGCAAGGACAAGGGTTCTTCAGGGTGTAGAGAGATCTACATGGTAAGTATGATCAGTTGATTTGTAAGTGTTTATGTGTGCAAGGTCTAAGGTGGATTTGCAGGATAGCAAGGTCAAAGGTGATGGGCAACACAACAGGTAGCAAGATCAGGGGAGATCTACTTGGAGTACGTTGAGTACTTGGAGTGCATGGAGCACTTATGGAGTGCATAGAGCACTTGTGTACTGGTAGTAGTGATACCTACTAGTGGTACTGGCAGTAGTGATACTGACTGGTTGGAGGTGAACACCAACTCTGTGTTTGAGTTGTGTGTTGGGACTGTAAGAGAGAGAGTGAGCTCTTGAAGAGATTTATTGTTTATGCCCTAGAGGTGTCGGAGCCCTAGAGGTGTGTAAGGAAGAAGGCTGTGGAAATCTTCTTTATAGTATTTCCTTCTGGAAGAGTATTAATACAATTGGGTATTGTCTCTCATATTCTGTGTTATTTCTAAATTCTAGTTACTTGTTACTTCTGGTTTAAATTCCATGTTTAGTTGCTTGTACATGGTAATCAATTGTGCTTTTGGGTCCTAACAGTTGGTATCAGATCATGTTTGTTGTTCTAGATTCCTGACAGAGAGAATTATAGATAAAATTGGTAAAGTAATGATAGGCCACATCTATGGTAGAGTGTACATCTACATCGATGAGGCCCTGAGTGAAATAGAGATTTAAAACTATGATCGCAAATCCTTTACTAAG